>JABAJX010000158.1:7454-18007 GCA_018221735.1 Termitomyces sp. K1Aa
GTTCAGAGAATGCGCATGTTCAGAGAATGCGCATGTTATGACGCATATCGCACGTCCATTAAGATGAGCCAGTTCGCCTGATATATGTCAGAACGTGACAATCACGCTTCGAATTCGACGGACCGGATTACTGCTTGGAGGATCTTCTTAATGGGGGTAGAGCAAATCGTTACACCATGTACATGCAACTTGGAAATAGAGCAAAGGAATAGGGACTCTGAAAATCCGTTAGCATCACCATCGGGAGATGGACCGGGAGTGTTGAAAAGTCCTTTGATCAAACCTTAGTTTGAAACAACCTTCGAAAATGTGTTTACTGTCAGGAAATGGCTGTAATTTCTCGCGCATCTGTGACAACATCTATACATACTATTCTTGTCCTATCTGTGGTCGTGAAATCTCCTAACTCCCCATAAAATTTAGTTGCGAAGTCGTCTGACTGTCCGTACAAGGTGAAGCCACAAACTGCTGAAACAAGTATAAGGTTAAGGCAATGTTTGCCGTGAACCGAAGTTGCCACGCGAAAGTGGAACGAGAAGCGAATGGAAGCAAAAAATACTTACGGCCACAACTATCGCGGGAGGTACGATGGAAGAATTGATTTCCTGACGTCCCCGCATCTGCCGGTGAGGCAAAGCTTTAAGAATCCATTTCATGAGAATAACGCTCGACGTGCCGACGTTGGGTGTCACACTTTCGAGAAGAGAATCATATCTTTAGACTAACAGATTGCACCTTGAAACGCGTCAAAAGAGCCCAGAATACTGAGTATCCAAAGCGGCAATTCGAAAGAAAACAATACCATCCAGCAAAGAGATATATCAGACAAAAAGAACTTGGAAAAGCTCCGCATTATGATACTTCCAATCACCTGATGATGTCCTTCCTTACCATCGTATCAATGGGTGGGAAGATAGGATCCATTTACCTACAGTGATTGTGGCTGCGAATTTACATACTTATGACTCTGGAATGGAGGCGCTGGCGGGCGTGTTCAATTATATACATATCCCGATGGAACGGGAGCGCCCGAATCGGACATACAAATTTCTGGGCAAGGAATGAATTTTTCATTTGCGTTCTTCCTGTTGACGCCGTCAATTTTGATACGCGCATGCAGTCTGAAGTCACTGGGCATGAAGCAAGACGATGTGTGAGCATTATGGATAAAAAATTTTACATAAAGTTCGCTCCAAGTTCCAAGGGGAGACCTGGCCATTTGTCGTCAATTGCCTGAATCTTCAAGAGTGCAACTTTTTCTGCTATATCCGAATCTAAGGATTGTAACTCGAGGGAAGAGGTGATTGGCCACACATCGGAATAAGTATCAACGCGTGAACATTTGGAGAGTAAGTACTGAATGATCACCCTCGCAACCAGGACCACATAAACATGTATGTACCTATATCTACTTACCCTGGCGCTTCAAAGTCGAGCTCTGCGAGCAACAAATTACTCGATGGAGATTCCAGAATGAAGAATACTTGTATCGTGAATAAGTATACATAACCCAGGACTGACAGGGACTGACAGGGACTGACCAATGTGCGATCAGGAACAAGGGACAAATGTCCATATTCAGAGTACTATATAAATAATATTCATAGAGAAGGGAAAGCGAGGCCCTGGCCCTGTTGCACAATAGCAGGACAAGCAAGTGTCTGACATCTGCCAGTGAATACAGAGTCGAGCATGGACTTTCCAGTGAAAAAAACATGACCGGAATCAACGATAGCCATTGATGAGTTGCCTAGTCTGTATGATCACTGGCAGACAGAATGGATGGTCAGTCTTCGTGCCGGTCCACCGAACAGGTGATCCATAAGCTCAGCAGCGATGCACCTGGAGTTTCCTCATTTTGTGGTCCGAGTAATTATAGATAATGGAGAGGCAGAGGATGGTAGATTCAGTGACAGGAGGAACTAGAAAAACCTGGATAGCCTTGCATTCACGACGGTGTTGTGACAATAACGAGAGGCCGCGAAAACTGGGGTAAGAATGAAACGAAGACCAGTAGCGTGGCGCAGATGGGTGGATGGGCATAGATGATCTAAAAGTGAGGCAGCTACTGGTACTGAACAAGGTAGTCTCGGTCTGTGCAAGGGTCTGTTCAAATACGCTGATGGCTCCAACGGGAAGGGATAATTGCGCGTCACATGACACGGCTGATGGCACCTCTAGAGTCTTAGACCTGTCCTTGTCCTGAGTCGACGATGCCCAAAACCCCTGTGGCCACTGCGACGCGCACAACTCGTAGGTCGTCCCGGATTAACAAAAATAAGGGTCTGTTCTGGTTACATTCCCAATTTCTACTCAATTTTCTTAGTACTTTCCAAAGACACCTCCCCTCAACATCCGGGAACAGGTGCTGCCCCTCTTAAGCCCAAGAGACGTAGGATACCTGCTAAGGAACGCATCCAACTCTGTGCAGATGATGAGCCGGACTCTATGGTAAAGCTCCAATTGTCCCCCCCGAACCTTCGAAGATCCCAACGTATCACACCTGCCGAACTCATAAAACGAGAGAAGGCCTTGGTGAAAAATGAAACTGATTACAAACGCAGAGCACTCGAACTGGATGAGCGAGCGCTTCAGCTGACGAAAAAGGAGGCCGAGGCATCTCTGATACTGTCTCAAGTTGCCGAACGGGAAGCAGCGGCGTCCCTGGCTCAGCTCGAAGAACATTTTACATGTGCATTGTAGGTGCTTTGCGCTTCTTTGGATCTGCATATTCAACAGAGATTCAAGATGTTGTGAGATTTTGGCACATCCATATACCCTAAATCCCGGCCAGTGCGGACACACATTCTGTGCTCTTTGTATTCTCAAGTGGTTCTTCTCTCGTCTACATTATCACTGTGGGGCATGGCACGAACCCGTCGACTGCCCAATGTGTCGCAGTGTGCTTTTTACGCCCGATCATACGCCGCGTCCAGATACTACATTCCCCTTTGTTCCAAACAGGACTGTTGCCGCTGTATGTGAATCGCTGATTGAGAAACTCCGATGCGTGCCATCCAGTACTTTGGTCGTCAAGAGAGAAGATAGCGAGGGTGCTTGGGGATCAGGCTGGGTTAGCTGCGGTCGGAAGAAGGAACCACCAAAGGAGGCAGATGAGAAGGTACTTGAGAATGCGGATATAGCTGGCTGGAGAGAGGGTGGATTTACACGAACGGAATGGCTGAAAAGGGACAGGCGAGTCGACCCGCCATTTCCATTTCATAGGCAATGCTGACAACCCGCTCCCGGTCATCAGCGAAGGCAAACGAGAAATGAATCGCATAGCGAGAGATTGGAAGGATCTGAACACTCATGACTTCCGGGAATTGAAACAAAAGCTCGGTGTCTGAGCCGCATAGACGCATATGTATCCCCGATCTCATCGAGATCCTTCGACATATTTCCTCGATTTTTTTTCTGCATTTCAAGGACTATCGATCGCCATCATCACTTCTCTTCATGCACTTCTCTTGTTCACTCAATCCGCGTCTTGTTCGATCCAATCCCCTCCCGCGGCATATCGTATGGCACGCCACCATCTGCTAACATCCGCGCATGTGGCTATCCAAGGTGGTCCATGGACGCTCGATCATAAATACATACTAGTCCCACCAACCCATATTGTGCATTATCTTCTCCACTTCTATCGCTTCCGGGTTCATTCTTCTCTTGCATATTTCATCTAACTTGTACTTGTAGATCAATTAAATCATTACCAGCACCACGTTACATTTTCTGATTTCTGGAATGCGTGGTCAAGCCGCGAAGAAGCTAATCACCAGAAAACCTTCTAGCACCAATAGCATGCATCCCACTATACCGAATCTAGTCCCTACAGATAGAAACAACGTTCCTTCAAGGCACGCATGCCTAGAATATCCTAGGGGTAGGTTTAGCGACCATAAGGACCAAGAAATGATATAGTTTACCCAGTCTGACTGGGTAACCCAGAGGTCGGACACCCCATCCATTTTACCAAGAACCGCCCCCCCCTTCCAGGCTAACACGACTGGGTCTACCTCCTTCGGCGGAGGAATGATCTGTACTTTCTCCATGTTCGGTACTAATGGCGTCGCAATTGCCTGAAGCCTAGAAATTTGATTTGATTATTGATCACACTCCTACAAAGAGTGCATACGGTTACAGCACAAACCTGCTTTCGAGAGCGTGTCTCATGCCCGGGGTATGTGCCACCCCACCGACAACTAGGACTGCCTGCAAGTACTTGCGTATTTTCTCGTCACCCCCCGCAGCGCGGGCACTGTTGAAAATTGCAACATCTAAGGGAAGTTTACTCGCCTCAAACGTGATGTCGATTGAGGATTCGCCAGTAGGTGACGGCGGTGTCTGATTCGGTCCCGCGTTACTCGCGCTAACCTCGGCGGTTGGCGTCTGGTTCGACGGCGTTGGAAATTTGCTCTCTTCTTGACCGTCGACAACATCGGTCACATCCGCCGGAACCGACGGTATTATTTCTGGATTATCTATCACCATGGCCTGTGGGTCAGGCTGCTCCGCAGGTGTATTAGTACCTGGATATCCTTTAGAGTTTCTACCCTTTAATCTACCTCGGGTCAGGAACACACCTGGAAGAGAGGTGTTCCCTGCCACCTCAGTCTGTTTGGATGGGTCTGAAGGAAGGATTGCTGGCATAAGGTGTTGTGTCGATATCACCATGGCATTCGTCTGAGACCAAAACCATAAACAAAGGCAGTCTTCGTGATTGTCACTGAACCTACAACATGGTCGGTTTGGTGGTCGACAATCTCTTCTGTGACATCGTTGAAAGAGGAATGTTTGAGACCAGACCGCTTCTTGTCAAATTCAATAACACGAGGCTCGAACAAACACTGAGATATCATATTACCTATAACATTGCGATTATGTGTGTAGAGGGCGGCGTACCATTGGAGCGAGAATGATCTCGTCATAAGCACGTAGACCATATTTCTCAGTAGGACGGTCCGGCCGTCTCACAACGAAATCGTATAGATTAAGAGCAACATCAGCCTGAAGGTCCATTAGAATTACCGTATGCTTGACCATAAGTAACTTACCTCTGACAGAGTACACAGTCGATTTTTGAGATCTTCCATGACTTTCCAGTCATAAGCATGATTGAGATCCAGGTCTCGGTAGGGAAAATTGATCCTTTTCAAAAGGACATACAAAAATTCGGTGATATCGTCGCCCCCGATATTTAATGACATCCTATGTGTCAGGAGTTCCAGTGAATCGTCAATCATGCAAAAAGGTCATACCTCGTGTCCGCCAATACCATGCCCTCGTCCACGCAGGCAACACTTGTTGTGGTAGCACCGATGTTAACGACGCATGCATTCGAGATGCCAGCGCCATAGGTGGCCGCAAGCGATTCCTATAGAATAATATAAAAACGATATGTTGTGGCAAAGGTCAGCTCCTACTTGTTGAGCACAGAGCTGTTTGAATCCCATGGATATGAGTAACAGATTGACAAATTCCCGGACATATGTTCGGTCATAGTTATCAGGAATTACAAGTACCACAGAGTAATCCTTGCAAAAGTTCACGTAACATGGAAACCAACGAATTGACCTAACACTATTTTGCGTACCTTGTAATCCTTTGAATCCACATGCAATTTCTCTTTCAAGGTTGACCGTAGAATCAATTCCAAGTCGCTCAAGACGACTTGAACAGAGGGGTAATCACGCGTGTTGAAGTTTGCTGCGTAGATCGGATATCGTAATGCGTAGCCGGCCTTTTGTGGGTCAGCTAAGCGTAGAGCCTGGTGGACGTCTTGTTATTGAGAACTTGACAAACATATATCCTCCGAATGCTCACTTTTTCACCAAAATATACATCTTCATCAGATACCTTTTCCGTCCATTCTACACGGAAAGGATCGTTATATTCCGCAATTATCTCCGGCTTGAATTGATCGTTGAAGGTCGAAGCAATCGCGGTTGCGTTGTGTGTTACGCGTAGTTTATAGAATTTCATTCGGTCCCGCAGAGAGATGCCAATGGCTGAAATCTTCTCATCGAACTATGAGATATTTTAGGGCTGCGATCTTCTCTGATATCAAAACAGCATACTGGGTCGTTTTCCGGAGTTTCTTCGTCTGTATCGGAGCCTCGTTTACGAGGCCGCGAAATGCCCACTATTCTGACGAATTCTGGGACAGGGGGCTTGCATTTTCGAGCAACAACGTTTGGTACAGATGTAGGGGAAACATCTGACGCTTTCCCGATGAGCATGGAGCGTGAACCGGGGTGTATTATAATCACTTGAGAGCCTCGCCTGTGCTAACACAGAGGTTATCTCATAGACTCAATCAGAGTGGATAACGATATGCCGCTGACCTCGAGTCAGTGGGTAAGTTCTCCTCATCTGCCTTTTTCTTTGCATTTCTTGCCCAAAGTGTCTGCGACTCTGACTTGAGGTAAGTTGTACTCATATGCTTCGGGTTCGCACTGCCTCATCGTGTAAACTCAGGCTTGTATTCAAAATAGTAGACTTGACATACACGAGGGGTACATGAAAAGTTGTGTACCGGAATCCAGTGTCGTCCCTTCTAGCATTGGGAATTCCTCGAGGCATGGTGATTGAACTTAGATGAAGAGTGGAGGAGGTATGTCGGCTGTGGGCACGAGATCAAACAACTCCAAATAGACGCGTTCCAAAAATGGCCGGGAACAACCTCCTGTTCGTTTATCCCAGCCTTCACCTTCTGCCCCCGAGACATGACCCACTAAGAGCTCCTCCTTCCCCTTTACTGAGATCATTCTTGGTCATTTCCCTATGTCTCGCGGTCCCTTTGTTTGATTTCACCAGGTTCCGGCTGTCTCACCCTCTCCATAGATCCTATTTTTTGCCTTGTTATAAATCAGATATGTGTCCCGACATTCTGAGCCCAAGATACAATGGACTCTTCCCTTCTGCCCGCTGAGTTGCTCGAGAAGATCATCTTCGAGGCATGGTCATCTCCCTTGTCTAATAATGACCGAATCGACCTCATGACTTCTTTCTCCTCGGTCAGTACGACCTGGAAGGTACTCTTCACCCGCATCTCTTTCAAAGATGTGCATATCCCTTGCCCATCATATCTACCCAAATACATGGCAGCACTCGCTGGACATCACCCTCTTATCTCAGATGGTCAATTGCCGCCCCATAAAACATGCCAATCCATTACTATTAAAATACCTCCCGCGATCGCCAATAACGTGACCATCAAAGACTATGACGAACGTCAGGAAAATCCCATGGGCGAGACGTTATCAAACCTCCTCTATTACCTAGATGGTATCATAGACGCCCCAAACCTCCACACCATCCGTATTGAGTACGAAAACATGGGCTTTGACGACATCTTCGATTGCTGGCGATTCGCTCATTTTCCGGCCCAGGTCACCAATCTCGACATATCTTTCTCCTTTGACACAAACACATCAGCGCTGGGTGATGTCTTACGGGTGATACATCAAGGACAGGAAATCACGACGTTAGAAGAGGTCGAGGTTGAAGCTCATTCGTTGTGCCAAGTGAAGAGGTTATCCGTCTCTGGAGCGAGTGATGCCTTCATCACAGATATGATTGCATGTTGTCCAAATGCGGAAGACGTGTGGATACGGCGTCCAGAGCACTTTCTTCCTACAAGGTAGTGTAGACTTACTCATAAGTATACTAATAATAGCTTACATCCAATCATACTATTTATACTATTTAATCCATTCTGACAACTTTATTCGCAACTATATCGATCAGCTGTCTCACAGGTTCGTAGCCTCATCTGTGTTGAGGATGAGAGTTACGAAGAAGCGAATCATCTCAATAAAAGCGTCAATTTCAATGTCTACTTCACATTTAGCACACACACGTCAGTGAGGGATAGAAACAAGTACACGCACGCTCGTTCACAGTGTGTACACCGCCGCTCAGTCTATTTTTCTTTCGTCCAGCGTTGGAATGGTTGTAACGAAAGATGTGTTTCGTCAAATCCCAGTAATAACGAGTGTCTGCGCCGCACATTAATCGATTACCATCTTCCAATGATATCAGGGACGACACAGCTTACCAGTATTCCCAGAAGGCATCCCTGGGCTCACAATGATTTCGTTTGGGCCTGTGAGGGAGCGGTGGGAGTTATATGTTGCTTTGATGGATCCCGAGAGAAGACTCCAAGGAACTGCATCCAGGGACGTGGGGCTAACTGGTGCGGGTTCCAAAGCGTTACCGAAAGCATCACTAAGCGTCAGTGTTCCAGCTGCAGGTGCGCCATCGGGAGAAAGCTTCTTCCCAAACGCAGTGTATGTGAGGTTGAACTTCTCGGAAAGACGTGACAGTAACTCAGTGTCATGGGTTTGAACCTCGCCAAGCGAACTGTTCGCTATCAGGAAACTATTCTGTGAGGCTTGAAGCTTGAAGCACTGACCTAATGACAGAGATACGATGGTTTACGACAGCGAACGCTCTTTCAGGTAATGCATTGACCTTCACACCACCCTCGATAATATCAACTGCCTGTGTTGTGGTAATCAAGCTTGCATATACGTTGTCCTTGACGATCTCCTTCTCAAGGAGCCTTAAATACTTGTCCGAAGTAGCCGCACGTCTGATGATCGTACGATAGTCCTCGTCCAGCTCCTTGGAATGTTCGGCAACGCACTGAAGCGTGCTATAGAGGGGATCTCGTCTGGTCTATTGACACCATATCAAGAGGGTAACAGAAAAGAAAGGAATAACTTCACACCAATTCCACTTTATACGGATTTTTTTCGTACTCTACCAGGAGCGCAGAAAGGAAGCCAATACTCTGAATGAAGATGATTTCTGAGTCGTTTACGGGAATCCGGGTGCAGAACGGAACTTACAGTATGCTGAGGCGGTACACTCGAATGCCCACCAGGTGTGGTAACTTCAACACGGACGTCCAAATATCCTTTCTCAGCAATCCCAGGTACAGCAATTACAGTACCCTCCGCTTCAGCAAATCCTCCTAGAAGAGAATGGGTGTTGACATTTCCTAATCCAGGTAACGACATACCGCCTTCGTCAACAAGGAAAGCAATACCATCCTTGCCGTAGATCTTATAAAGCGCTTTAGCGAGGTTCCCAGCCCCCTGTGGAGTTGATGAGTACTAAGTGAGATAGCGAGGATAATAACTCTTGTACCCGATGTCCACTAATTTCCTCGTCAAAACCAAAGGAGAGCACCAAGGTACGCGTCGGCCTGAACCCACTCTTGATCAGGGTTTCCACACTTGCACTAATATTTGAATTCGGGGTCAGAGGCGCGTTGTAAGATGGTTGATTGATGACTAACAGTGCACCAATGACCCCGCTCTTGTCATCAGAACTTCCTCGACCCCAAACCCTTGAGCCTGTGTTGAATGAGACACTATAACGCTATGAGAAAGGCCATCGTTCCTTTACCCACCATCGAAATAACCGGAGTAAGGTGGGTGGGTCCATTTGCCTACAGTTTCAGGATTGACAGGAACGACATCTAGAATAATGAACACGTTAAAAACGTATGCGGATTGGTACGCTGATGCAAAGTCGACCTTGGTGGCCCATCAAAACGAGGGGTTTGAGTGACGCATCAGATCCTTCCCAGGTGAAAATAAGACCATACGTGTTGACCTTCTCAAGCATGAGAGTTGAGTGACTTTTTGGATTATTGATACAGATCCAATTGTCAAAAAAAAAGAATCTCACACCAAGGGGAAAGCCTTGAGGAGGTAATCATGGAAGGGCAAGAATGCGTCCCATCTAATATCCTCTCCAACCTCTCCCATGTCATCATAGGATTCGGTTCTAGAGATTCCGATCGATAATAAGAGTTATTTATCTATATCAGTCATAAGTGTAACTCACGGTACTCTAACGGCACCACCGATCCATTCAACTGCCTTGGTCTTGAACGCCTCCAACCCAATGGTTGAATTCATCAGTAAGTCCCACAAAGCTCCATTTTTAACCGGTGTAAGGACAGCGCTCTGTACACACCGGGACTGGGTGAAACTGCTCTTATCAAATATGTCTTCTGCGATTCCCTTCAAGGCAGACCACATATAGGCGCCATAGGCAATGAAACTGAGAGAAAGCACAACCCTGCGCTTGAAGTTATTGCGCTTCAAAGGGGTATATGGCGATGGCAGCAATGGGGAAGCGTCAACTTTCTCGTTGGGAGACCCTTGCATTGTAGAGGTGATGGGAATGTATAATTTAGAGCACAAGGTCCTTGCGAGTTGGGTTATGAATACAAAATTGATGTATGCATTACACGGGAAGTTGATAAGCGGAAAGAAGCGGATTCATTAAATTTCACACCTGTTTGGTGATAAGATTGCAAAATTGATGTTATCATTGTTATGTCTTTCATCCACAAAGGGTATACGACAGGGTTCAGAATATAGGTGACGGTAAAAGCTTTACGATTATGGAAATAAAAGTCTTTGAAACGGGTACAGTGACGTCGTCCTTCAGGAGAGAGCTGTTGAAGCCACAACTGGATGGATAACGGTTAATTCCCTGGGCCAGACTAAGACTAAGGCCAGCGCCAC
>JABAJX010000159.1:0-17952 GCA_018221735.1 Termitomyces sp. K1Aa
AAAAAAAAAAACTTAAAAACTTTATTTTTGGCCGCCCCTCTAGTTAGTACCCTCTTTTTGCGCGGAGCTCAGGGGTCAATTTGTTACTTATCTAAACGTAGTTTTACCCTCCCCCCCCCTTTTTCTTTTACGCAAATAAGTTGCGATTCTCCGTAGGAAGTAGCTCCTTCGAGTACCGCGTACCCATTACATTAGGAATGTCAAATTTTATAATTAGGGCCAGGCAGTACAGCGTATAACGTTAAACTACTACCTTTTTATATTTCTACTTCTACTTAGTAGTCTCTCCTTTTCTAAAAAAAGGGGGGAATTAGGGCTACGTTTGGCGAGAAGCTAAAAAGTAAAAGGGCGCAGTTCTCCTCCTTAGTAGGCTCCTCCTACTTATTATAGGGGAAACTGCGTAGCCCTTGCTACGCCTACGAAGGAGTTTCTTCTGTTAGGTTTAATAAAAGGAATAGCAGGAGCTTAAACAAGTGAAGCTCGCACTAAACATAACCCACTACTTCTTATTATAGAATGCGTAGTATTAGCCCGTATAAGCAGTAGATCCTTCTATTTCTGGACTAGTAGAAGTCCTACGGCCTACGGAGTAGTGCTACCCCCCCCCCCCCCTAATTAGGGGGCACTTTGTCCTAAGTAGTGCTAGGGTTGGCTCCGCAGTAGTCCCTACTTATTAGTTCCTTCGGGTGCTACCTTCTTACATACGGACCTACGTAACTGCGGAACTATGGTCCTACGGACCTTCTACTCCTTCTTTTGGACCCCCACTAAAAATGGAAAGGGCACTTTTTTCTTCAGTCGAAAAGGGGTAGGGGGTAGCTCGTAGGCGGCCTAGGGAGTAGAACCATATGAGTCGTTAGGTGTTAATCTGCATGTATTTGTAAATTCTAAATAAGCCCTTAGGGTTTAGCTGGCACCCCCCTCCATTTGCTAGGCAGGGTTAGGCAAAACCTAGGTCACCCTAGGGAGGGGGGGGGGGTAGGGTAAGGTAGGTTAGGCAATAAAAGTAGGGGGATGGACTTTATGATTAGTTTCGTTTAATAAATAAGTACTTTAAATATAGATTTGGTAGGATTATAAGGTATTAAATAAAAAAAAAAGGGCTAAAGGTTATAAGAAGAAATAAAAACAAAAGAAAAAACACAAACACCAAATACTAAGAAAAATTTAAATAAAAAATAAATTGTTTTGTTCCCTTGCGGACTTAAATAGAGAAGGTCATGTATATAATTTAAATCAGGTAATCTATAGTTTAAGACTGAAAACGTGGAGTGTACTGGCTGAATTCAACGAATGCTAAAGAGATTGGTACTCTGTACCTGATCTTCGCTGTATTTGCTGGTATGATTGGTACTGCATTTTCAGTTTTAATAAGATTGGAACTATCCTCCCCAGGAGTACAATATCTTCAAGGGGATCACCAACTTTTTAACGTTATAATTTCGGCTCACGCTTTTATAATGATATTCTTTATGGTGATGCCAGGTTTAGTAGGAGGTTTTGGTAATTACTTCCTACCAATCCACTGTGGTAGTCCTGACATGGCCTTCCCAAGATTAAATAATATCTCGTTCTGGCTATTACCTCCAGCATTAATTTTATTATTAATGAGCTCTTTAGTAGAAAATGGAGCCGGAACTGGTTGAACAGTTTATCCTCCATTAGCTGGAATACAATCACATTCAGGTGGTTCAGTGGATCTAGCTATTTTTTCTTTACACTTAGCCGGGGTATCTTCTTTATTAGGTGCAATTAATTTTATAAGTACAACACTTAATATGAGAACTAATGGTATGTCACTACATAAATTGCCACTATTTGTATGGGCTATATTCATTACAGCAATATTATTATTATTATCCCTACCCGTATTAGCCGGTAAAATTATTGTGCCGGCTTTAAATTTGGCTATTTGCTGGAAAAACTTTTTAATTTTAGAAAGTCAATCAGCAGGAAACTTAATAGATTTGAATTTATTAAGCATCCTCAGAGAATATACGCCAGAGATAATCTGTTGTAATAGTTTATTAATGAAAAATTCTAAAAATAAATACTTTATTGGCTATTTAACCGGTTTAATTGAAGGGGTGCGTAGCGGTACAATTATTGTACCTACAACTGAAAGATCATCTAAAGGTAAACTTAATTACCCTTCTATTCAAATAGTATTTCATTTAAAGGATTTACCTTTAGCTTTATTAATACAAAAAAATTTAGGTTATGGTTCATTACAACGTAAAAAAGGAGTAAATGGCTATATTCTTTATATTAATGATAAAAAAGGTATCTTAAATTTAGTTAATTTATTAAATGGTAACATGAGAACACCTAAAATAAATTCTCTTTATAATTTAATTGAATGGCTTAATAATAATAATTCTAATTTAAATTTAATAAAATTACCTTTAAATACTGATTCTTTAAAAAATGATGCTTGGTTTTCCGGAATGATTGAATCTGATGGCCATTTTAGTATTAGAACTACTATGACAGGAAAATATCCTAAAATAGAATGTAAATTTGAATTAAGTCAAAGACAAATAGATAAATTAGGTAATAGTAATGAACCATTCTTGATAAATATTGCTAAATTCTTAAATGTTTCTCTAAAAAATACTAGAGAAAATAGATCCCATCCTCAATATAGACTTAGAACAACAAGTTTAAATAGTAATTTAATATTAGTCAATTATCTAAGTGAATTTCCTTTGTTTGGGTCTAAATATTTAGACTATAAAGATTGAAAAGAAATACTTAATCTCTTTAATCCTAGATTTAAATATTCTCTTGAAAATGTAAATAGAGTATTAAATTTAAAAAAAGAAATGAATGATAATAGAGCTATTTTTATTTGGAATCATTTAAATAAATTTTACAACTTAGATTGTTAAGATTTATTCCCAACTTCTATGTGAATAGAAGAGTATATACTCTAAATATAAATTATTTTATATTTTTAAGGTTGCAACTTGATTACAGTTAGTAACCATGGGCTTTTGCTCGTATATCAAGATATTTTCAGGCAATAACTATGTTATTAACGGATAGAAATTTTAATACTAGCTTCTATGATCCAGCAGGAGGTGGTGATCCTATTTTATATCAACATCTTTTCTGGTTTTTTGGTCAACCTTGGCCCTTAAATTTAAATTTATTGCAACAAACTATAAGCGAGGAGTTCGGTTTATATTCACTAAGTACTTTAATCATAAGTTATATAATATATACCATTAAAGTAAAAATCTTAGCCCCACCCCGGTACCTACCGAGGGGAATTTACGATAATTCGCAAGTAACCAACGTGTTAAACTCACTAGTAGGAACTTCAGAGGCCATACGTTTGTTAAACAAAAATATAAGATCCCCTTGGTCAGTTAAAAAAGTGGGTATTCATAAATTGAGCTTTTCAGAAAGAGATTTAAAATTCAAACAATGGTTAGCTGGTTTAATAGATGGAGATGGGTGTTTTACCTTATCTAAAAAAGGATATACAGGATTAGAGATTACAATGGACATCAGAGACGAAAGAGCACTACAAGCTGTAAAAAATGTTTATGGTGGTTCAATAAAATTAAGATCTAATGCTAATGCTCTTAGATATAGATTACATCATAAAGAAGGTTTATTAAATCTTATAAATGATGTTAAAGGTCAAATAAGAAATCCTAATAGATTAGTTCAATTAAATAAGATTTGTATTAAATATAATTTAAATTTAATTTGGCCTGAAAAATTAACATTAAATAATGGTTGGTTATCTGGATTCTTTGACGCCGATGGTTCAATAACTATAAATAAATCTAATTGGCAATTATCTATTTCAGCTAGCCAAAAAACAACTGAATTACTAACTCCATTAGTAGAATTATTTGGAGGATATGTTTATATTGATAATGGTAGTTCTAAATCTTTTAAGTGGTATGTGACTAAAAAAGAAGATATACTAAAATTAATTGAATATTTTAAAAAACATCCTTCCAGATCATCTAAAAATAATAGATTACATCTAGTGGCTAAATTTTATGAATTAAAAGCTATGAAAGCTCATATAGCATTACCTGAAACTTTTTTAGCTAAAAGTTGGGATATTTTTTTCAATAAATGGCTTAATTTCGAATAAATTTTTGTTTAAAGATATGGTCCAAACATTTTAAATTTAAAATGTAGCATCCAGAAGTGTACATCTTAATTATACCCGGTTTTGGTATAGTTAGTCATATTGTATCAACTTTCTCAGGTAAACCTATATTTGGTTACATTGGGATGGTTTATGCAATGTTTTCAATTGGAATCTTAGGATTCTTAGTATGGAGCCACCACATGTTCTCAGTAGGTTTAGATGTAGATACTTTAGTGTCTAGAGTAATGGTAACATTATTTCTAAGTTTAGGGCTATATGCTGGAAACCTCGAATATAATTTTGGTCCACTCAGTTTAGCTTTATATAGAGTTAAAGTTTTAAAAAAAAATATACTAGCACCCCTAGGACTACAGCCCTCGGGACAAAGGCTGTTCGGAAAAATCCAAAATTTTTATTTTTATTTTAAATTTTATTTTGCCCTACTTTCCACTCAAAACCCTGCCTCCACCCTTCTATTAGTAGTTGCCAATTTTAGAGTTACAAATCAGAGACGACAATGGGACCATAAGGATAGTACGGCTTTTTACCTAACAGCCCCGGAGGGGCGAATTCTGACGAGTTTCGGTAAGAAGGATAAATTGAGAAGTCAAAAGGCTGTTTTACACTCTTTAGTTTTTTCGGTATTTAACCAAATAATAACAATTTTAAAAATTAAAAACGAGCAATCAGCAGGTAATTCTCTCGAATTTAGGCTACCCTCAACAAACAAAACCTTGCAACGACGGAGACGCAGGGGGGTACAGGGCGTTGGGTTACACAAATACCGGCAACGGTACGCCTACACAGTCTTTTCTAAAAAAAATAATAATTTTATTACCTTTTTGCCAAAAGGGCTGGCAGAAAAATATCATATTTCTGATCATTTAATTAAACATAAAAAACCTTCCAATTATGTAGATTTTGGTTATTATTTAAGTGGATTAATAGAAGGTAATGGTTTATTTGAAGATCATAAATTAGAAATTAAATTTCAAGAAAAAGACATCTCTTTAGCTTACTTTATAAAAAAAGAAATAGGTTATGGGAAAGTAATTAAAGAAAAAATTTCATTTAAAAAACAAGAACGCGGCAACGGTAACGCTACGAACCCTAACGCTCATTCTCGCTATATACCTGTGACTATTCCTTTGCCTGTGGCTCTAACTGTCCCTGTATCTCCGTGGCCAAATTTAGCTTTGTCTACTCCTACTCCTACATCTCCGTGGCCAAACTTAGCTGTGACTAGTCCTACTTCTACTTCTACTTCTACTGCTACTGCTACTACTACTGCTACTTCTACTCCTACGAAGCCACTACACAGTTTAGAGACTCCTAACTTAAACTACGAAGCGCTAGCTGGGGAAGACGTAAGCGTAGTTTGTCCTAGCATAGCCGAAGCATGTTCGACTAAGCCAGTACAACTTAGCGGAGGAGAAACAGGAGCCCACAAACGTTCCCTTCATAACAAAGGGGGTCTGCGTAGCAGGACAAAAATGGGGGGGCTAATTAATATTCGAGCCCAGCGTAGCGCCCCCCTAGCTGGACCGGTGTCGAACCAGGGGGGGGTCAAATATGTTTTAATACATCCTGAAGGTTTAAAAAAAGTATTGAATTTGTTAAATGGTAAATTGCTCAATATTGACACTATTAATCAATTATTAAAACATAAGTATAATACTATTTTTAATATTGATATTTTACCTCCTGCTAATTTTGATATTACTTCTAATTATTGGCTTACTGGTTTTATTGATGCTAAAGGTAAATTTTTGATTAATAGTTTACCCTCGCCCTCACCCTCGCCCTTCACCACTGCTGGACAGTCAAAATTGAGAACAGGGCAAAGGGAAAATAATGATAATTTTACTTTTAACTTAGAATTCTATTTAAAATATCCTATAGCTAAGGTTACGGCAGGTGAAAATTTTTTTATTTTAAAGGTTATAACAAAAATCTTTGGAGCCGAAGGACAAAAAAGAGGAAATTTCTACTTAACCATGCCCGGCTCCTCGCAGTTTTTGGAGGGGCAAGAATTAGATTCAGAATCCGTAAAAAAAAAAGAAATAGCTATGAACGGCTTCGCCTACGCAGACAAAGCTACTACGAAGGACACGCACACAAACGGCGCAGCTACTGCTACGCGGGAACAGAAAAACTACTTCGCTTTTAACTCTACGACCCTCAACTCTACGCCCCTCCTGCGTAGCAGGGGTAGCGCCCCCGAACCGGGAGCGGAAAAGGAGGCACCCCTACGGAGAAAAACTACGGAGGTACGCACGGTTAAGGAGAGAGGGCTACTTTCTACGGATAATCGTTTACAGGGGTACGGGTACGCAGAAACATCAGGCATTGGTTACGCAGACTGCGTAGCAACAGAACAAATATTAGTATATAAAACAAGTAACGTAAAATCAATTAAACTTATTATAGATTACTTGGATAAATTTCAATTAAATTCTTATAAACATGTTAAATTTTTTCAATGAAGAAAAGTATATAGAATTATCCAAAGAAAAGAACATTGTTTGGATAAAAATATTAAAAAAATTAAAAAAATAGAGAAGAACCTCAGAGACTAATTCGCCCTACTCCAATAATTTTCTTATTGTTAGTGTTATTTGGATGAAGATATAGTCCAAATTTTGTTTGACTAGAGCATACTTTACCGCTGCTACAATGGTAATTGCGGTACCTACTGGGATTAAAATTTTTTCATGGCTGTCTTATTCCTTTAGTAAGAATATTTATATGGCCAATCAAATATACTTAAATGCATTACAACTTGCCCCCGGACCGGCTCCGGTAAAGGGGAAACACTATAAGTTTTTAAATGAAAATTTACTTAATATATTCCCAAGATCAAATACAAAATATTTACCTTTTCCTTATGGCTATTATACCTCCGAAAACCGAATTCGGGAAAACAATAATTGTAAAAGCCTAGTTTTATACGGATCTAATCTTTCTTCTACTGTGAATTATCCTAAATATACTAGCATTGTCAAATATATGGTTTCTATCCCTAATAATATTTTATTTCCTTTAATAGGAATTTTAGTATCAGATGGATGTATAACTATTAATAATAGTAGTAAACTATTAATGGCTGAACAATATCCTAAAAATGTTGGAGCTAGATTTAGATTTAAACAAAGCATAAAAAGATCAGATTATGTTTTTAATGTATTTTCACTCCTTTCTCACTATTGCATATCTTACCCTAGTTTAGTTAAAACTAAAGTTAATAGAAAAAATTTTGTAGGTATTGAAATTATTTCAAGATCTTTACCCTGTTTTCTAGTATTATACCGAAAATTCTATTTTAAAGGTAACAAAATTATACCTTTAGATTTTTATGATCTTATTACTTATGAAGGGTTAGCTCATTGGATTATGGGTAATGGTTGTTTTGTAAAGGGAGGTGGTTTATATTTACAAACTCAAAGTTTTACTGTTAAAGAGTGTGTATTTATTATTAATATTTTTTATATCAAATTTGATATTGAAAGTAAAATACATTTTCAAAAAGGTTTGCCTGTTTTGTATTTAACTGTTGAATCTATTAAAAAAATATACCCTCATATTAAAAATTTTATTATTCCTAGTATGAAGTATAAATTTAATTATAAATTAACATTACAAAAACCCCACCCCCTCCGGTTCATCAGTAGAACACCGCAAGGTAGCTTAGCAAGGGAGGGGAGCTTAGCACGGAAGGGCAAAACTAATAACATTAAGTATAGGGGGCAAACTCGAGGGAAGTCCTATCTTATAGAATAAGTAATATAAATAGGATAATCGTCGAACTAAATCATAATTAGGAAACTATTATGTAAAAGCGTAGAGACTAGATGCTCCATGATTTTCTAAGTAAATTAAACACCCTCCCCCCTGCATAAAGCCCCTCCCCCGCTCTCATACTGAACCTACCAAACATCAGGGGAGTCTTATGACTACGGATTCATTCCAACCTACGGATGAATAAAGGCAGGATTCATTCCATCCTACGGATTAATAAAGGCAGGAGAGAGGACCCTCCCTCCTTTCCTTTAAGGGACCGGACATATGGACCTACGTACCTATGGAGCTACGGACGTACTTAACTGCAGAGCTACGTAACTACGGACCTTCGGTCCTTCGGTCCTTCGGGCTGGTGGAGGCCGAAGGAGGGCTAACTATTTCCTCCTTCCCTTTCCTTTAAAGCTTCCTAAGGATGGAAAGGGGTGTTAGGTTAGGGGGGGTAAATTTTTTTATATGAAATTATAAGGAATAGTCCAAAATCACCGGTAACGGCTTAGAGCAAAACTCTAATAAAAGTTTAAAATATTTTTAAATTTGAGATAATAGGCCAACTAAACCTGAAATGGTTGAAGGCTGAACCTTGAGCGACACTATATGGGGGTAGTTTAAGATATAATACACCATTATTATTCGTAATTGGATTCCTGGCTTTATTTACAATTGGAGGGTTAACTGGAGTAGTCCTTTCTAATGCATCTTTAGATGTAGCATTCCACGATACGTACTACGTAGTAGCTCAACTGGAAAAGGGCCAAAATAATTTATCTTCTTTATGGGATTATTTTGCAACTGACTATATGCTGGAAACTATATTATTTGTGTATTGTTTACTATTTATTAATACGTTTTATCTTCCGCTACCCTTCTTAAAGCCCTGTAAAAAAAGGGCGGGGCTTGGGTCAAAATTAGATGTTAGTAAGAATAATAATCTTTTAAATAGTCAAAATAATAATACTACAATAAGTTTAAGAAAAAAACTTATGAATATACAATCAGCAGAAAACTGAAAAGGATTCTCAGAGACTGTACGTCAGTTACCTGAGAGTGAAGATTCTAAATTTTGAAATTGGTTTGCAGGTATAATAGATGGGGATGGAAACTTTGATATTAGAGTAAATCCCATTAGTAAAGAAAGAGTTCTTAAAACAATAAGAATTAAATTACATAACAGGGATATTAGAATATTAAAACGTATACAAGACTATTTGCATATGGGTAAAATTAGAGCAGATAAAAACAAGCCTTATTCTATATATAGTGTATCTACTAAAGAAACTATTTTGTATATTCTTAAAAATATAAATGGCTTAATTAGAATTAAAACTCCTGGTTTTAAAGAGAGTTGTAAATTATACAATTTGAATTATATTGAACCTAATTATAATATAGGTTTATATGATCCATATTTTGCTGGTCTAGTAGATACTGACGGAAGCATAGTATTTAATTACGCTGGAAATAGAATAGAATGTAATTTAGAATTCCAATATAATGAATACACATCTAAATTAAATTTTGATAATACAATATTAAATTGTAAACCTACTATTCTTAAACGTAAAAAATCTTCTATTAGAGGAGACTCTAAAAACTATACCTCTATTGCAATTAAATTTCAAAACGTTAATAATATGCTATTTATCTATGATTATTTTATGCATAATAGACTATTTTGTGATATGAAATTCTATAGGGTTACTAAAATTAAACCTTTTATTGAAATTAGAAAATATAAATCATCTTCTAAAAATAGTGTAGAGCATAAAATATATTCAGACTTTATTATAGATTGGATCAAATATGATAATCCACTTTGGTATAAAGTTCCTTTTGTTAGAAAATATCTAATAACCCCTCCTTCCTACGGATAGGTGCCCTAATTCGTGCGGGCCACGAGGATATGGATAAATAGTATACTATTACAGGTAAAGAAACAGTCCAATTATTATACTGCCTTTCCTAAGGCTCCTTCGGTCATTCGGGGAATAAGGGTGGAGGCGGGTTAGCTTCGCCAAGACAAGATAAAGTATAATTTTGCACTTCCACTACGTACTTTCTATGGGAGCAGTTTTTGCTCTTTTTGCTGGATTTTATTACTGGACTCCTAAAATAGTAGGTAGAACTTTTTCTGATTTCTTAGGTAAAATCCATTTCTGGACTTTATTTATTGGAGTTAATTTAACTTTTTTCCCTCAACACTTTTTAGGATTGGCTGGTATGTTTGAAGTAACATCTAGTATAAATGAAAATATTTTCTTATCTGCTATTTCTATTTTTCCTTTGGGTCCTTTTGTAAAACCAATTTTCTTAAAAGAACCTGTTCGTGTTTATTATCCTAGATTAAATAGAAATCTGATTGGAACTGACAATAGAAAAAGAGTTGTTATATACCAATGAACTAATTTAATAACTGGTCAAATATATATAGGTAGTGCCTCTACTGGTCAAACTAGACTGCTAAGTTACTTTATGGCTAGTGTACTTTTGAGGAATTTACCTTTATATAACAGCTTAAGAAAATATGGACATAATAATTTTTGTTTAGCTATCTTAGAAGATTTAGGTAATTTCCAACAAATATCAGAAAAACTTATATTAGTCCGAAGGAGAGAACAATATTACTTAGATATTTTATTTACAAAATATTTAGATAGAAAATTAAACCTTTCACCTACAGCAGGTACAACATTAGGATTTAAACATAATTCTATGTTTAAATTAAATAGAAAAGGTAACTTGAATCCTATGTTTGGTAGAACTTTTTCACCCGAGTTTATTGCTATGCAAACAAGAGATAGAAAAGGAATAAATAATCCTATGTTTGGAGTTGAAAAATCTCCTGCTACTTTAGCTAAATTAAAAAAATTGGTTTATGTCTATGAAGCTGAGACTCTAAATTTTATAGGTGTATTTTCTACCGTTAAGTGTGTTAAACACTTTAAAATGGGTAAAGATACTTTAACTAAATATTTAAATAGCAAACTTCCTTTTAAAGGTAAAATATTTTCTCGTGTACCCCTCAAGACGGAGAGCCGCACAAAGAGCCAGACAGCCCCTGCGTAGAGACCTTTAACCCCCTACTCCTACGGAGAGCGGGACCCCTCCTCTCCGTAGGAACGTAGGACCGTAGGAGGAAGGACTAATTATCCGTAGGAGGAGGAGGAGCCGCAGGAGAGGGGGAAAGAGTTATTAGATGATTAAATTTTCATGCCTCTATGGTATTATTTAAAGATACCATTAGTAAATTGGGTGAATTGCAAGGACATCCTAGTATTGTAAGATAAAGATAAAGATAGAGGAGCCCCCGAGAGGCGAGCCACTCATAAGTAGAAGAATTCTACTAATCTAGGACAATTTGCAGCGAAGTTTATTTCAATGCCTCCACAGGTATAAATTTTGGCCGCAGGAGAATTGCGCTTTTAATATTTGTGGTGTAGGAATAAAAACGTTCAACGACTAGCAAGTGAGTAGTATTAACAATAATCTTGCACTTTATTATTAACAAGAATAAAGTAGCGCCCAATCATCCTTAAATAATTTTAGGCTCTCCTTTCTCTTCGAAGCAAGCAGCAAGCAGCAAGAAAAAAAGGGGGAAGGCGTAAGGATGAATGACATAGTCTGAACCTTTTACTTATTGTAAGTACAATAAATAAGTAGTAATTATATAGGACTTAACTTAAAATTTTTATTCATATTTTGACTATATATTTACCCGTAAGGAAAGGAGTCTTAAATGCGTATTATACAGACAAAGACGCATATTAAGGAGTAACACAATTGATGCCAAGAAGAATCCCAGATTATCCAGATGCTTTTGCAGGATGGAATGCTATCTCTAGTTTAGGTTCATTAATATCTGTAGTAGCTACTGTTTTATTTGGTTATATAATTTATGATATTTTTGCTAACCAAGGATCTTGCTCTAATAACCCTTGGCTGGTTCCATCTTATTTTACTAAGGATGGACAATTAAATAACGAAGCTCAAACAGCTAATACTCTTGAATGGACTTTAGCTAGCCCTATCCCATTACATGCTTTTAAAATGCTACCAATTCAGGGTTCTCAGCCAAAAGAAGAAGTACAAGTACAAAAAAAATCCCAAAAAATAGTTCCTAGTGCGGGGGGGGGGCCTAAACCTATTGATAATCTTCCTATTTATTTTTTATTTGGTATGTATACAGTACTGGTTTTTTTTTTAATCTACTAATAATTATTCATACTTCGGAGACCCTATTTTATTGTGATATTTTTGAGCCAACACTAAGAATAATAGAAAATATAGAAATATTAATGAATAGTTTTAACTTAAAAATTAGTAGTCACTCAAAAATTAAAATTTTAATTACCGGGGGTCTATTATTTATTCCTTTAATTATAGGGCTGAGCTTTTTGGCTAATTCTAGTTACAGGTACTTGATATTTATTATAAATAGAGTAAATTTGTTATTGTTCAAAAATTGCACAAAACGAACAGTACTAGCATCTTCCATGCTAGGTGTGACAACCGGAAAAGATACATCAGGTAAACTTACTGAATCGGAAATGAACCTCAATAATGATCATAACACTACCTTTACTCAATTTTATGAATTAGACATCAGTGTATCTACTAATACTTTAATACGAGAGGCAATCTATTTAAATAAGGAAGTATACTTAAACAGAAAGAGGGCTACTGACTCTAAGCCAACAGCCGAGGATACTGAGAAGCTTAAAATGGCCAAAAATCACTTGATGGAAGCTCGTTTTCAATTTTCAAATTCCGACATCCCACACCTCAGACCTGAACAGCAAGACGCGCAGGCCATAATCTTTGACGAATATATAGCAAAAGTACAGAGCCTTTGAAAACAAGTGTTCTTAAATCAAAAAAATTTCTTAAAAGAACAAACTTTTGTAGCTTTGGCAAATATTGCAAAGAAAAAAAAAGAGTGAGGGCCAAATTTTTACTTACGGGGATAGGTCTCGCCTGGCTAGTGCTCCTTTTAGATAAAAAAATTAGAAAATTCCGAACGACAATTAGAATTTTAAGAACAAAAGGCTATGTCATTCCCCCTATTTACTAAATTTAGTGCTCCGCAAGGACAGGAGAGTTCTCGTATTAACCCATTTATTAGTACTAATAGTCACAGATTGAGCTCGAATCATTGGCAAGAGAGCTATAGATATTTATTCACTGACAATAGTAAAAATACTTTACCTCTGCAGGGGTCTTCTCATACTTGTATTGAAACTGAGAAGCTTTCTAGGGAAACAAATAACTTCCACTACTCCTCTTTCTCTTTAGAGAATAATGGACAGGGGAGTTCCTCTTTCTCTTTAGAGAATAATGGACAGGGGAGTTCCTCTTTTTCTTTAGAGAATAATGGGCAGGGTAGTTACTCTACAGATATCAATTTGGGCAACGATTTATGGGCCATGGCCAGTTCAAACGGAAAACATACTTTCGGGTACCCCTATCAGTATCAAACACTAAATACCAATCCAGCCTTAGTTTAGGATTATAACCAAAACGAGACAATGGGAGCTACAAATAGTAACTAGTTAAGCTGGGGAATAAATGAAAATAACGACTCTAACTCTGGCTGGTGGGGGTTAGCTAAAAGTCCACTTGCGTCGGATCCAGGAAATTCTAATTCATTAGGTCCCTCAACCAGCTATCCCTCTTTAGATTCTCAAACCGCAGCACTCTCTACCTTTCCGTATGGAGGTCCGCAGGCTTAGGCTAATTTAACAAACCAAGCCCCACTACCTACTAACTTTAGGAGTCCAACCATCCCTAGTCCTGAAAACTACGACCCCAATTTATCTACAGTGAATTGCCTTTCACCGTGAAATGCTGTGGCTGCCGAGGCTTCAAATTCACAGACACATACCCCTGATTTTTCTGACTATTTTATGACGCAATCTCCAAAAAATTTGGCAGTCCCTCCTTTATCTTGTCCAAACGGGCTTAGACCTATCTCGCCTTCTCCTGTCGACCCTCAAAATTCTACACAAGATCCCTGTGCTGACCCTTCATCATTTAGCAGAAGGCTAAATCATATAATGTTCCCTGCTGTATATAACGATCCTATTCCTCCAGAAGCTAGTGCTGTAGGCTCTCCATATTTGTATATTCCAGAACCTAAAGAGTATCCGTGGGTTTGAAGTCCATTCGAACTAGATGGTCTAACTTTAGTTCTCTATACTATAGGCTTAATAATCTTTCCAGATATGCAAAATTTAAATGTAGAGTGAGTAAGACTAGCTGCTAACGTTATCACAAATATCACCCTAACATGAGCCCTAAATGGCTCTATCTTATATCTGACTATAGCTGTACTTAGATATTTAAAACCTAGGTATCCTTATTTAATAGGGGGGACTATTTCTGTGCGTTTATACCGCGGAATATTTAAAAATAGGAAGATTGTATTAGTTTTTGGTATTCCTCTTTCTTTTTGCATATCAATATGTGTCTGTATTAGTTTAGTCGGTAATCTATTATTCTCTTTTTAGAAATATTTTTAGTAACCCCCCCCCCCCCTCCAAACTAGTACCTTTGGGATAGTTCGTAGCCGCTACTTCTGATGCTGTACTGCTGCCTCTTAACTATAGGACAGGAGTGCTACTACTAAGTAATATACGGACAGGAGTAGTAGTAGAGGGGATTAGTAATAGCCAATTATGCTTCCTACGGCTACGAAAAGGGGGTAGCGGTTACTTCTTAGCAAAGTAGCCAGCTCTGTAGGGTAGCGAGTACTGCGTAGCAGGTTAGCAGTTATTCTACGACCTAGGTCTACGGGGAAGTAGCTCAACGCCTACGCAGGGTGCGTAGTGGTTACAAACAGAAAAAGGGTCTACTTCTTAACCCTCTCCTACGGACCTACGGACCTGCGGACCTACGGTTCTACGGTTCTACGGAACATAAGAGGCTACGGAGCTACGGTCCCTACGGACATAAGGAGCTAAGGACATGGAGCGTCGAAAAAAAAAGACAGCTACTTTCCTAAGGTTACGGCTTCGGCTACGGCTACGGCTACGTTGACTCAGGGCAAAAGAGAAAAGAGAAACAAATTGAGCAGAGGACGGAAAAAATAAAACCACAAAGGTTTAATAAGAGCGAGCTAAAAGGTTTTATTTTAGTGAGATAATTTAAATTAAATTAAATTAATCCCTATCTTGCCTCTCAGTGCGTAGCAAGGACGGAGAAAGGGTTAAATTTAATTTAATTAAATTAAATAATAAGTATGAATTATTCATTTTTACTAAAAACCTAAAAAAAACTACTAAATACATTTTAATACATTTAATTAAGGTTAATAATTCTGAAAATAAATTTAATTATAATACTATTATTAATTTATAGATCGGCTATTAAATAAGTTAAAAAAAATATAATAGATCATTTAGATGAAAATGGTACAATGTTATTACAGTTTAGGATTAGAAATGAGGATAAAACTATTTAGAAGTATCTCTACAATAAAAATAATAGATACAAATCTTTTTGAGAAGATACCCGATATTTATAAAGGTTTTTGGGGATTTAAAGATAATGAATACAATTCGATACTATCAAATCCAAAATTGTTTTAGCTTATAACAGAGTAACCTAAGTTATAATTTATAATTTTACACTGAAATAAAAACATCAGTATTGAAAAGAGTGAAAATAAATATTGAGTTTAAAGGATATAAATTACCTAATACTATGGATCCCACTAAATGAGGAGAATCTCTGTTGAAAAGGAGTATCCCCTAGTTATAGGTTTAAACCCAAATTCTAAAGCAGTTTAAGTAGAGCTTAAAGATAAAAGTTTTAATGTAAAATATACTATTAATGATATAGTAATATTAGAATTTAGTGAGAATAGGGAGGATAAATATAATTTAAATACATTTACCACCCACTACTCCCTGCTTAGCACTACGGCTGTTCTAACGGATTCATAAGTAGCGCCCCCTCAACCCGTAGCGATTCATAAGCAGGTATCCCTACGCAGAAGGAGTTTTTAAGGGGGTACAAAGGTATTTATCTCTAAACCTATTTAATTTAAATTTATATATTAATAAGATTTATACTTAGATTTAGACTTTAATAATTGTAAATTTCAATTTAACTTAATTAAGTTAAAAGAAGCAAGCAAAGAATATAATAAAAATAGTAAATTTTTCTCCACCTACTAATAAATACTACTACTACTGCTACTTCTACTCTTCCTACGGGCTACTAATCCGTAAGCCTACGACCTTAATCATAAGTAGTTTGGACTTCTACAACTACTCATACTACCACTACCCTTTTTAGCTAGCTCTTCTACCTAGGAGGCTTCCATCTTCTACTAGTCTAGTACGTAGAAGAGCTTTTCGGCCTTCGGAGGCGTAGCCTAGTAATAAGGAGAAAGGCTTTTTTCTTTAATTATTATAAGAAGGACTACGTAGAAAACTCAATTAAAACGGTGGGCCTATCCTCTAGTGCTACTACTGGTACTTCAACTTCTACTACTACTTCTACTTGTACTTATGGTGTTTAATCAGGCCTCACTAATAGAAAGGACTAGTCCAGCTACTTCTAAGAGCTACACCTACTAAAAACAGGAGTAGTCCAGTCCGTAGTTCCGTAGTTCCGTAGTTCCGTAGGTCCGTAGGTCAAACGCTAAGTAGCGGTTCGCCTACGCAAGTTTTGCACTCCTGTGTAGCGCGAAGCAGGAGTCCGTAGGAAAGTGGCTGCTTATGTCTCGCTACTTTAATCCATACTACATAGGATGAGTGCAGCGTAGCTGCTTTGCTTTCCTGCTAGAGTGGAGTCTACCCTATACTTTGCGTAGCTCTCCTTATTAATAAGTAGTGGCTACGCCTATGCATGAGTCGTCCGTAGTGACTAGTCCCCTTAGGGGGCTTCGCACAGTTGCGCTACTTTTGATTAAGGCACTAGTAGGAGTCGCACTACTTCGAGTATCGGGTATGAGAATCGCTACTATAAACCAAAATAGAACTCCTTACCGTATGCCTTACCACTACGTAGACGAAGCACTTCTACTTCTAGTCTTAGGTTTCCAGTGCGTAGTTGTAGCCCCTTCCGTGGGCTCGGTGCTTCTACAGCGAAGCGCAACTCCTAAGTTACAACTGCAGAGGTACTCCTTATAAGAGGGGGGAGGTTAGCCCCTTTCGTTGTTTAGGGGGTAGAGTCTACGGCTACGGCTTCGGCTAGGGCTTTCGGCTTTCGTTTTAATAAAAGGGGGTACTACGTAGCGGCTAGGTTTGAGTCCAGCTTCTCCAAAAGGACCACTCACCACTCCGTATCGTTTACTTATTAATCCTACTTCTCAATTTGGCCCTGCAGGTTCTTTTTTTTTTTTTACGCTAAATGATTAGTCACTTCTGCATAGTTGTTACGTATAAGCAGGAGCTACGCAGGTTACCTAATTATAACTTCTCTCTTTCTCTTATTTCTGTAGTTAAGTTGAGTTTAATTTAAAGACTTTAGCATAATGGTTAATGCAGTTCGCTCATAATGGATATTATAAGGGTTCGACCCCCTTAGGTCTTAGCAGATTAGATTAATAAGAGTAAACACATATATAATATAATTTTTATAACCCCTGCTCTGCTACGCACTACGTAGTAGTCCAGCGTAGGTGGCTCCCCCTTACCGGAGCCATGCGGGGTACTGATGGACCTTATCAGTCCGTAGCGCCTACGGTGGGGGGTCCATAAGTAGCGGCTACGTTTACGCAGTCAAGAACCGGCATTATGCGTAGGAATACCAACTCCGAAGGAAAGACTTCAACTCCGTAGGCGCTTCTGCATAACACTAGTTCTTTACCCATTCCTACTGACAGGAAGTTCCATAACGTAGCAGTATCTCTACACTAAGTTACTACTAGGTAGGGCCAGCTACTTTTTAATCTGAAGTTTAAAAAAAGGGGGGGGTCCAGTTCGTAGCCTTAGCTCTACTTAGTTTAGTGGCCCCCCCCCCCCCCCCCCCCCCCCCCCCCCCCCCCCCCCCCCCCCCCCCCCCCCCCCCCCCCCCCCCCCCCCCCC
>JABAJX010000160.1:0-17708 GCA_018221735.1 Termitomyces sp. K1Aa
AAGTTTCGGGAGGTTATGATTTATATGATCTGCCATCTAAGGCTATTCCTCCATATGCGTATCCGCTGCACGATGAACGGATAGCAAGATCATCGTGGATAATCGTGATCTTACACTTCGTCCAGGGGAAAGAATCGCAAGGTCACCAAACAAGTACGTCCGCTGGATTGGGATTCGACACACTTATCATAAAACGTTGGGATCCGTTGAATAGAAATCAACAACCCCAGTGTGCGATCTTTCTTGATTTTTATGATACCTTCACTCCGCGCTTACTTCAGGCTCATCGCACAGATTAGCACCACGGACCATCCTCAACATATCCCCAATGATCAGCTCTTTTCAGGATGCGCTGATCTCGCCCACGCCGCCACGCTCCACGTCTTTGGTCACACCCACGAATTATGTAGGGAGCTGGTAGCCATGGCGATGGCACACAAGGGCTACCTGAAACGGTGACAGACAAGAGGATGTGGCGTGCCGGACGACTTATTCCCGTTAACTCAAGTTTAACCTCTCATTGTCGACTTTTGGATCAGGAATTAGGATAAATATTGACACATTGTTCATAGTCTTTGAGCCATACGGTCCGTCTTCCGGCATAGTATCAAACCTAATCGCACAATGCATTGATCTATAACGATATCACCTGCCTTTCCAGGTCTGGTTCTACTGATTCACTATTGTCCCGCAGCTTTCCCGCCGGCTTGCACTTAGGTTACCCGACATTGGTTCTCAAACCGCCTGTCAGGGATCCATGTGTGAGTGAAAACGATGTTGTGTGATGCTACACAACGAAAGCTAACGCTATGCACAGCGCTTGCGTAAAACTCATTAGGAGTTCCAGGCCCAAATAGCTTGTTCATCAAGCCATCTTCAGCATAGACAATTGACAGGTATGCCATCAATACCATTGAGTTTCCCATTAACCTCCAACTGTATGCTACCCGTGGCAGAAGTAAGCGCCCGTCTAGCCTCAGACGTGGAACAGGATCCCACGGGCGTATTCTACTATAGATACATCAGTCACTTGACGTTTTCCCGGCCGAAGCCCTTATTGCTCTTTAGTAGAACGATCGGGCAAGACTTTCCCATCTTCTCTACCACTATACGCCTCATAACGTCTGTTCAGACTTCCAGTCTTGAAAGTCGCCTAATACCCCAGTCATCTGCAGGAGCATCTTTGACACAACCATTTTCATTGTGACTTTCCGTGGACTGCGCTTGATTAACGATGGCGGGCCCATTCGTCTATAGGGTCCCAATGGCTCCAGTTTCCTATCCTCCAGAATCCGTACACCCCCGGCCAGCACCGCCTGGCGTTTTCGTTTCCCGAACGGATTATCCTTTCAATCGCAACTTACAGCGTCCTCGTTTTCCTTTTTCACACCCCGGACACAATCGCCCCGGAATGCCGCTCCCAGCTGTAACACCTGGTAGACAACCCCTTCCTATTGGAGATCCGGGGTATGCCAGGCAAATTCAACGCAGTCAGTCAGTGCCTCCAGGTCACCATGGACCGTGGCAACAAGATTCGCGGTATATCATGGGAGCTGCAACACACCACTTTATCTATCGTTCTCGCTTGTGGGATCTCTCCATAAATCCCTTAATTAACGTTTATTGTCCTCGTCCCAACTTCTTCGATCTTTCACAATCGGAGTCCGAGCATGAACAATGGCGGTCAACTGTCCTTTCGTCCGCAGAGATGATGGATATGGCAACTTATCCTGTAACAGCCCGTATTTGTATCCTGATCGACCCCATTTCTCAGTGGCCGTGTTATATACATCCTCGTTCAAGGCCCTTTATAACCGTCCGGGATGTCTTTACGAGCTTGTATAAACATTTGCATCGCCCTATTCTGCAATCGGATTACGACGCACTGGGGAACGATAGGCGACAGGAGGTGGCGCGAGAATTTACGAAGCGTTGGAGGAGACACCCCGAAGAAAAGTGCAAAGGAGTTAAACGGGTGGACTTTCTCTGGGGTAAGACGAGGATGATTGGTCTGGTTTCAGTTGGCCGAGTGCATGGAGGCGAGATCATGAGGTTGGTCGTTGACAAGGTTCCTAATTGACAGAGCGGGAAAACGCTAGAAACACACAGAAGAAATATTAATACGGCCGAATGAACAACTAACCCCTACTTAATCCGTCTGTTCTCTCACGTCGAAGGTGGTTTCATACAAGGCTGAAATTGGCCCCTGTATTTCATTCAAATCAGACAATTTGAACCCAGATGGCTCCGAAATGATACAAAACACTAAAAGTCTCGTAAGCCTCGGTAGTTACAAGGATATCACCCTGTCCAAATTGTTTCCCCCGTGGTCAATAATCCTAAACTGATCACAAGCCAGATCTGAGAAAAGATAAAACACAATAAGACATGCCACTGATTGAGTTGCCGTCTCTGCAGTGCTTGCGGGAAACGTTCGTTTACGGAGGTTCAGCCTGCAGCGATTAAGTGTCAAATCGTGTCATGAACAACGAGATAGAATAATTTGCACATCTCCTGCTACTTTAGCATCCATGATCACGATGATGGTGACCGTTATATGCTTCACTAGGACCATGTACACCAACAATAAAACTCAGGATGAAAGGAAGGAAGCGACAAAAAAAAAATAACTGATTGGCGAATCGATATTACCTACTGATGCGAGACAATACGGGTGGCTGGGGGATGATATAAACACAATCGAGAAAGATGCTGGAGGCTATTCTACTAAGCTGGGGTTCACTACGATGTCCATCTTCGAATGGAGATAACTTACATTGGTTAGTTGATTGCACATTATACGAGGTGCCTTACCGTGCATTCGATATTCAGGGCTCCACATCCGTTATCCAGACTCTAGTGGTAAGTTTATAGTTATACCTCACAGATATGTCTGTGAAAATATCAAATTCGCGTTCAACCAGGCATGCTTAATTAATGTTCTCACCTAGTCTTCCAAGTGTGAGAGGCCTTAAAGCTTTCTATGATTGATGGAAGGCACGGAGATCCAGTTGTTCCTCTAGTAGCTCGGTCTCAATAAAATGAGAGATAAAAGTGTTAGAAAGTTTTCACGACATAGTCTTTTCGGCATTCGCGCCGCCTCGAATGTCAAACCGATCAACTGCAGTTCACTTGCCGAGATGCGGCTTTTCTTGGATGCATGATCAGCTTATCAATGCCTAGTGACGAAATAAAGCGTTCTCAGTTATCATTATCATTCCGATGGGTTCCGAAAACCTGTTTCCATGTGCTTCCATCTGACGCCTTAGCGTGCAGTGGACCAGCCAAATGGAGCTAGGAGATTTGACAGCAATAGCTGTAGAAATTTCTGTGACGCCGCTGACTGCATAGATAGCTTTCTTAAGCAATCTAGCACCCACTATATGGCTCACAAGCCGTTCTGAGATTGAGTCAGGGATTAGAGTTTGGTGACTATTGCTTCTCTCCCTTCTTGTGTCGTAATCCTTCCAAGAGTTACCCGGCGCTCACTTGCATATAAAGACGGGCTGCTGTTTCTGTTCCGTTGTCAACCCCGAACCGGCTCTCTCACCGTGACTGATCTCGATGATCTCTATGACCGGGTATTCTTCCACATCGCGCGAGAGTCCAACAGCACGACCACAAAAATCTACAGTATGAATGTCCGCGGTTCGCCTCATCGAGATTCTTTGCCCTTTAATTCCGAGCCTCTTGTGGCTCTCAAATTTACGGCGAGTGAGCGCCTTGGGACTATCTCGTTTGTCAAAAATGCCCAAATTGTGTCACTCCCGATGCAGAATTACCTCAAAAGAACCAGCATATTTGGAAGGTTAGAGGACGTCATTCTTGATCAAATTCCTTCATCGTCTGACATTGTTAACAGTTCCTTGCATCGAAAATTCACAGCATCCGACGGGAACAAATACTCTTGGGGTTATCGTGTAATTGATGGCCAAGAGTGGTCTGTGAGCAATTGATATTCATGCAATGTGAGGGCTTTCTAACATATGGTTGACTTATTCAGTGTACAACCAAGGACAATACTCTCGTTTCCCACTACGACGTCAGACCCCAGTACGACCCCAGCGTCTCAGGTAATTATCTCACAATATATGAAGATTTTATCCCTGTGACGCTAGGTAATTTCCCTTCCAATTCTAAGACTCTCGCATAATTAATCCAATGTTGTGTATAGAATTGCTTGCGTCTTTGACGATGATGAGGCACATTGCGCATCACAACCTCTGAAATGGATTGCTGTTAAATCCAGTATCCAAGGGTACGATCATTAGATAATACCATTTCCCTCTTGATCTTCATAGCCGATCATATGAATAACACCTCAACTTCGTATTCCCTCTCCCTTATCCATCTCCGCCACAAATCTCTGTAGGTAGGTGTCCATTTGTACTTTGGCGAAAATACAACTTCATCCGGTAATCTGCGCGAGATTCGGTACATAGGCTGGCGATCCCTATTGCTGCAGTTCTTCCGGAGTTTGTCAGCCTGCTGAAGTATCGGGTGAACCTACATCGATATCATAAGTGGTAAGTAGATCTCAGAGAACGGCATAATGTCATACCGGGCCTGGGAACACCATCCGATGCCATTTACATAATGTACGGGCGCACAGATAATACTCCCTCTCGTTCAAAACCGGCCGAGAACGTTTATTGCGGCGGTGGTAACAGAGCGGGTGTGTACGACATAACGAGTGGAATTTTTGTCAACATTTTTGCGTTCGACTTCGAGTGGTCATTGGAGCTCGCAAGCTGTCGTTGCCCCGCTGTTGCAACTGTCCAGTATTGATCTTCCTCCTGCTGAGACCCGTATCGCGTGTGCAAACCACACGGTGGCCGTTCTATAAGCCGAAAAGGTTCTCGTATCCATACAAATGGCAAGGTATACTCGTAGTGATTGCAATGCAACGCGTTATGAAGGGCTGGAAATATGAGTAGTGCGCTAATGAAAGATAAGATAAAGAGAAGTTGACATGCGAAGAATTAAGCTCGATTGGCTCGGGGTAGCAGTGATATACTATACCGTTGACGTCCAACTGGGCATGATGTAGGGTCGAAGTGCCAATGTTGTATTAGAACATGATCCTTGGTGCTAGTGTCATAAATTGCTGCGCAAAATGAGGCGGGCACGAGGCGAGCGTGATCGATATCAATCATTATAAATACTTGTGGTTGATGTCAGCTATAGGAAAGTGCATGGACAAGGAAAAATGCGTTTGGGTGTGACGGGATGATAGAACCTCGAATCCATGGCCCAAGTTAAAGGTTATCACGGTCCCAGATAGTTAATCGACGTCCAATTGTGTCGTCTCGATAGAAGATCGTTAGTTTGGAATAGAACAACGCGTTGTTCAAATTACTCGAGTGGAAGACTGTCGTAGTTGTAGGGGTGTTACATCTATTGTATCGGAGCGTCTGAACGTGACGCAGTAGCACCACACACCTTCCCATACTTATACAGTATACATCAAGATTATCAAGATATTCTATTCCGTTGCGATCAATTCGCACCTTCCTCCTCGCACATTCGTCAAATATCCACCAAGATAGAGATTTCCTTTAGTCATCAAAAGCTATTTCAAGAGACTCAGACAGACAACGTGTTCATCAACTTGAAGCAGTTCGCATCGTTAGCTCATGCTTCTGTTGCCCGGAAGAGGGCCAAAGCAAGCCAGAAGTGTAAGCAGATAGCGGGTGTCTCCAAGGCATAAGTCAAGAGGATAGTGGAGTGAATGTGGTGGTATATTGTGGTCTGAAGTAAAGAGTCAATTCGAATCCGCCAGCGTAAGTGATACACGTCATCGTCCGGATCATCCGATCCGAGAATCGGAATTTTCCAACTTCATCATCAGTACTTCATCACTTTGACTATCATCAAACAAGAAACTTCTGTTTTTCTGCTTCGATTTCTGAGCTGGTTTACTATCTGATAAGTTCTCTCAGTATGCAACATATTTTGTCGTAATGAGCTGCTCGATCCGGCCAGTCACTCCTTGTCGAATGTGTCTTGCTTCGGCGGACCACATCCAGAACACAGTTTTCTTTTACCAGAGTAATTCTTTCTCTCCTCTATTCGACACCATGTACTTATAGATAAGTCCGTTCTAGTACCTCAGCTCATTGGCCACGCGGAAATTTGACAAGACGACCAAGAAACAACTCGTCGGAAGCATATTGTTCCTATGGCTCCAACACGAGTTATCATCTGGATGGCAGTAGATTTCCACGCGAGAAGCTCTTTTGCGCTGCCTCTCGAGCCCAGTCCTGATGGCCGACCATCCGTCTCTCCGCTCTGTTTTGCCATATGGATGTCACTGCACTTATCCTGCTGGAGTTAGATTCTCCTCCCCAGCTGGGGCTGCCTGCTTCTGTATCGCATGAGATGTGGCACCAAGAAAATATTTCGGTGGTTCTTCTGCATCCTTGGACATTTCTTGTGACATAGTGTGTCGGAGGATGTGAGGGGCTCGCAAAGTTTACCCTGAGTAACTGTGCGGTTTCTGCAATCTACGGGATGATCACATATTCAGTCAAGACTACTTTCTCGTTATTGATTGATAATCATGCTGTTTACGCGTCAAATGTCTTCTAACAAGTGATTTCGACCAGCCGGCAGCCAGCGATTTCATTCTTGACATGTCTCATCGCATTATATTGATATATTGAACAGTCCGTATACATCACTCCAGGCGTGTCTTTCATTGAATTTACACTTCTCTACTAAAGATTCAAATTTAGTATGTGTTCTGCTACCCCTAGTCGAAGCTTTTCACGCGCGTCATCTGCGGTCCAACCACGTCTCTGAATGTGTTCTTTCACGATATCTGTCAAGGCTTTCAGGACACGCCAAGTCAGCGGGAATATTGGAATGTTTACCCTTCAGATCATACTTCGTGCAACCAATCATACCAGCTAGAAATATCGCTACTCTTTCTTTGATCCCATAGTCTAGGACATCGGGCATAAGCATCTGATTTATAGCGTGAAAAATGATATGATACACGGGCTTGATGGGCTTACGTCTAGCTCATCCAAAAGGTTGTCCACCTCAGCCTCCAGAGTTTTCACTCTTCGGTATAAGTTCAGGGTAGCAGTAGGTACGTTCATCTTGGTGTGGGCTTCTGGATCCTGATATAGGTCGATAAACTCGCGTCGGAGTGTGACTTCCCTTTGCGGTATTCTAGTACAAAGGTCAGTATAGCGAACAAGGAAAATCCAATGGCCAGAGTGTTCTCACCGTTCCAATCTTTTTACGATTATGAAAGGGAGACTATTCAGATTTGGAGACCAGTCACGCAAAAGCCGGCATTTGCGTATGGTTCTTGACCAAAGTTCTAGTGTGATCTCTTCATGAGACGTAGAAGGTTCAAAGAGACCCGAGCTATTCATATCGGCGGCAACGACGGAAATCGCGAGTGCTTGACTCTTTATAGGCAGACGTAAATAAGGCATACTAATTGTCTATCCTCTCTCATTGTTCATTGACAACAAGCAATTCCGACATAAGCTTGCTATTGTTGATGGACCCACACAGAATGAATGGTATGCGAGACTCAGGAGCCCAGGAGACGTGAGGAACGACTGCCAATGGGATAACGTCGCCGGGATCGCGACGTTTTCATAGTTTCGGACAGCTCAGTTAAATCGGCATTGCATTCCCAATCCCAACCAATGGAAAACGCCTGCACAAAAATGACATAAGCAATTGTAATTGGTAGCGAATAATGAACACATCATCTCAGGCCTTTCTTTGCCTCCATGACATGAATCTGGACACTCTGTACATGAGAAATGCATCATAGTATGGTAATTCCTGACTGCGTCGTTCTGATCTTTTGTCATCGGTAATGTCCTTGTTTTATGTCCTGATCTCGATGGTTAGCTATGGCCAGTCTACCGCGAGAGTTTTCACACTAGTACTGACGCCAAGCGACGTATCTCATGGCAGTAACCTATCTCTGTTGATCTATATCGATGTAGCTCCAAGTTCCATCTCCCGTAGCTGGGCGAACTGCTTCTCTGTCATTCACGGGTGATTTCAACGAATACGCTGACTTATTCATCACTAAGTACCATTTTTTGCCTCAGGAACGAATCGATCGTACAGGGTGCGATTGATCATTGAAGACCCAAATACCTTACTCTTTCAAGCCGGGAGCTGGAGATGAAACCAGAGCACACTATCCAGTTCCGCGGACACGATTTCTGTGTAACAATTGGACAAATGAGAGTATTGTCGAAGGGCTATTCAGTCGTTCATCTGTACGTAATTCATTTGTCCTCGTCCAATACTAAGTATTGATGCCTATCACTCTTTACCCTCGAGATAGCCCCCTCGGAAGCGTGTTGTTATCCTATGCTTATTGACTCTGACCTCGTGGATCTACTACTGGCCTGAGCTTTTGGAGCTAACTCGTTCGCAATTCCCGGGTCGTGGTTCCATAATTATAACCTGTAGTCTGCTCAGCAAGCCGAACCCCACAACCTGAAAGATGCTTTGCGAAGGTACACAGCGTCGGCGACACCGCGAAACATACAATTTCCTGATAGTACCCATGTAGCCTGACTTTACGAACTCCTGTCTCATTCTGCGAGATGCTCTGGAGGTACTTCGAACCACAATGATTTGAAGCTATGACTCACGCACGAAGCATTCACAATACGGAGGGCACCATCCTCGGAGCGACCTCTCGTTTCTTTTACATGGTAACTTACAGCGAGTCGATGTTGATAATGGTTCTTGACGTGGAATACTTCAATATTGAGTTTAACTCTACGTCTAAAATGATGGTTCAAGGCAGGTCCTATACTGGCCGTCGTTACGTGCTTCATCTGCGCTTCAACAGCGTTTATAAATGTGATACCTCTTTACTTCTGCTCAGAGCCGCAGGTTGCACTCAGGCGTCAAGAATTTCGATGACTTCTTTCGGAATGGGTTGACAAAAGTTTTACGATACTGGGGTCAACTTTGTTGTATTGTACGAGCCTGAATATAATAAACGGCGTTAATTTCTTACCTCCAGCTCATCGTCGAGCCTTGTCACCCTGGCTTTCTTGTTACACGAAACGAAATAGTGGCTCTGGACAACACGACGATCACTGATCATGAAAGTTGCATTCCGAGGTTTCGTTTTACCCCAAGTGAGGCCTGCTTGAATTCTGATACCTTTGTCGTCGCATTTATCCTTATCCCGTCTGTTGGCCCCAAAGACCTCACTTGTCGCCCGCTTGTGTGTGCCAAAGGGACGTTTTTGTAGACATTTGTTCCCAGGCTCGGACTTACATTCCAATCGCACGACACGTTGGATGTATTCGATTTGTCCATCTAACGACCCACAAACCTATAGGCTCTGAGGCTCAGCCTACAATGGAGATCCGTCTTAAAACGAGCTGTGACGAAGTAGTTCCAAGTAATCCCGTTCAGGAAGAGATCGACTGGCGTCCGCAGATAGAACAGAAATTGATATTTCTCCTTACAAATACTTTGATAGGTTATACGAGCACGAGTCCAATGGGTTCGTCGGAAAGGGCCAACGGAGGGGTCAAGTGTGGGAAGCGGCCAGCACGTTAAGGGGTGAGGATACAATGCGTTTGATGAGGGCACTATCTATCACGTAAGTGTTGAGCTTACTCCTATTCAAGGCAAGAAATTGCAAAACGTGTACGGTATTCGCATGGATGAATTTCCCGCCATAGTTTCGTTTGATCATAATATCTCTCCGGAACAGTCACATTTGAGTCTTGGTAAGTCGGACTTGAAAAACGTGGATACAATCTGGACTTCCAACTCTATGCAAGTTACGCAGCGTTCGGAGTGAACGTTCTCCCCTATAACCCGTAAACTTGACATGTAGGTTGATATCGGACCATGATCCCTTGTAAGCACCCTGAACCAGCAAATCCGGTAAGTGAATTACGCGTGGACACATATCAGACACGTTTGGTCGTCAGAATTGTCTTCTAACCATTCTACTGACACTTTATTACCTAACGGGATACTAGAGCTAGAGGGTTCGATATCTACGAGTTACGAACAATGAACGGTGCTAAAGAACAATGCCAAGACACTAGGAGTTCTCAAAATTATGTCCCACTCTGACGCACAGAAGAAAACGAGTGGGACAGCGATCGCATCTTGGAAATTAGTTGGTTCCCTCCAGTTGTTATTATTATGATATACGAGACACCGGTATCAATAGATGATGAATTCAAGTAGTAATATGTAGCTATATCCCATAATCAGGAGGCTGTTGTACGTCGTGTAGCCTAACCTCAAGCAGTCGTTGCTGCTCCTCGAGTTCTATCATACGCGCCCGCAAAGCGTCCATTTCATTCTGTGCAAGAACTGTCCCAGAAGACATGCCACTGTGACTTGATTGGGACGGCGTATCTTGCTTTTGAAGCGCTGCTTTCTCTTTCGAGATCTGGGAAAGCTTGCCTGGATCAAGTGTTAATAGCATGGTCTTGACTGCCAAATGTTAGTGACCGACTATGTTTGTCCGTGGGTTGGGCATGATTCTCATCATAGGGGAGGGGGGTAGGGAGAGGCGATTTCAACTTTCGGCGCCGTCGCCGCAGGAATATGACAAGGATAAGTATCGATATTACCAAAAAAACAACCAAACCACCAATTGAAGCTCCTATGATTGCTCCAACGGGAACTCTCGGTGTCGACATCATCGGTGTCGATTGTGAAGGAGACGTTGTAGATGTAGTTGAAGCAGATGACTGAGGAGCTCTGAGCACGAGTGGGGCACCCCCAAGGGTTGTTTCGGGGACCGGATCGTCCTCCCCCCTGCGAATTGGGATACAGTTGAGATCGGATGATTCCTAGATGAGTCATAGTACGTACAAGTTTACTGCCTTTATTTGACATTGGATGCTTGGACTGAATTAACGATATCTCATAGAAGTAAAGACTTCTTACTCACGGGAGATCAAGTGAACTGGCCTGTGGTAGACTTGTTGGTATAGAAAATGTAGTTGAGAAGTCATCCATATGGACATGATCGCGAACTACGCCGATATCGGTGGTTACATTACTGTTTCCAAGGCTGTGACAGCCTGCGATCCACATGTCGAACACCCTTGGGTCTTCAGATTCGTCATCGATCCAACGCACCGACACATCATCGCCCAGCGAGGCGGTCGTCGGTGCAGTTACAAAAGTTAAAGAATGAACGGTGCAAAAGAACGGAGCCACGATACTAGATTGTTTGAGTTCTAAGAATGTGGGCAGTGGTGAAGTTTTAACGCACAAAAAAAGAACGGACAGGGATGGCATGTTGCACTGAAAGAAGAACGAGACGGGGAGAGTCAGGAACAAAACGTCTTCGAGCTCTATTTATTGTGTTTGAGAACATATACTGGTACCACAATTGAAGATGTTACATACCATCAGAATTTGTTGTGTCTGTACATCAACGGAGGACTCATCATAAAGATGGTATGCCTTTAACCAAATGAAGTTGTCATAGATACCGAACGCTTGAGACTTCGGCACTAGCTGTGTGGCAGTCGCGAAAACAGTTCTGGAACGGCCGCCTAAGTGGGAAGTGTCTTCATCTAAAAGCGACGTTACCGCCGATCATTTTGATTCGGTAACGACAAATGGTGGGAATACTTAACTCCATCTATATCTATCATGTCCATCGGTATTTGCAGAAGATATGTTTTTTTGACCCGTGGGAATTTTTCAACGCTGCCATGTATACACGAGACATACACGAGACATACACGAGTGAGATAAGTGCCAGTGTTGTTGATGAGTTCCAAGATACGAGATTGCCACGGTACCCATCTGTCCAAGACAGGTATCCTATAGGCTACGTCTTCACAAGATAAAGTTAGCAACATAAACTTTGATCGAGGGAACGGAAATGGTGAAAATGACGGCTTGCCAGGTGACTTGACGCCTCGCGTCGAAGGTTTTCCCGCTCGTAAGCCCATTCTGTGTCCACAGAAGTACATCGGGAACATATCCACACGAGTACGAGGCATGGTACAATAGGATGAGCTAATCGATTGAGGCGAGCTTCGACCTCGCGTGTCAAATATGCAGAGGAATACGTCGCGAGTGATAGTCGAAAATCTCTGGAACAAAGATTTCGCGATATCAAATGAGAATAGAGAACGGGATCATCATGGAGTCAGAAGTGATGTAGGAAGACGTACCAGATCACACATCATGATTTCGATTGGAGACTCTTCGTACAGTCACACATTGAAAACTTCTCACGCTTTTGGCGCTCATCTGGCCTTCACCTACGCTTTCGAAAAGCATGTTCACTCGGCGTGAAAAGGGAATTGGGACTTGGGGTTCAACAATTTTGTAATCCTCGCCTTCCAATTTCTCAAGACGTATCCGCACGGATATCATTCCGAGTTTGCGCTCGAGGCGGTGAGACTGGTGTACTTTAAGATCGAGGATACGATAAACGAGGTCTGTAAGTCACATATAAGCTCACCCTCGAAGTTTTTTGAAAAATTTCAGTATCTTTTGCCCTCGCACGCCTCATGTAGAGTGAGAGTGGCACGCTTGACACCCGGCCGAAGGGTAAGCGATCCCTCTTTGCTAGACCCCACCCTAAGTACTACTTTCGTAGCCGTCTTCCAGAACAGAACGCACCGGTAAACACTTCCATCGGTGGGATAGATATTCTTCGTTGCTGAACCCCACTTCCTTACTATACCAGGTCCGTATGCGCTCCCGGCCGAATTTACACAACTACGACAAGATGAAACCACGTTGAGCCATTACGCCGAATCGAGATCGTCGCGTGAAGTTGAAGAGTTTGCGAATGAGGGTCAACTTGATGTGTCTCGGCATTGTGAGTAACACGATATCTTGCGATCGTGTTCTTTATCTGGCATTAATTTTGTAGACTCGTTGATGGAGGTCCACTCACTTTATGGGCATATTTCGTCGTCGATCTGGAGTGGATCCTGGAGCAGACAAATCAAATCTTGCACGGAATTCGTCTCGTCAAGGGTGTTAGATGATACGTCGACGAAGTGCTGGGGACGAATAAGGGGGAAACAGGTAACTTGTAAAACTGAAGAATGGACGCCATCAGGAATACCGTAGAATAGTTGAGCTGACGGACCATCAGCAGTGTTGGGGATATCAAGGATGAAGGCAACCCAGTCCGGATGTCCCGAGAAAGGATATCCCCTTGGAATACCGGCTCGCGCGGTGAAATAGTGAGCCGACGATGGGAGGTGGCACTCTTCAGTCGAGGCGAAGCGGTTATCCTTGTCTAATGAGCAGACGGTGACTCTGAGGGGCCGAGAAAGGTACAAACAGATACCTTTTAAAATTGGATGCTTGGCGCCGAGAATGTTCCAAGCAGGCCACGCCTTTGTCGCTGTCTTCCTACCTTGAGCAACGAGTGTGGATGTACAACGAGCATATGGCGATCCTTAGCATCGTGATGAAGGAATCCGGTGACGAAAATACAGCACTTACCTTGTTAAAACCGGACGCGTGTATGAAAAGGTATGATCCGAGGAGTATGGTTCGAACGAGTGCGATGATGAACGTACAATGTCTGCACGAGGGGTAATCTCGTGGTTTTCATTTGAGAGGCGAGAGAAGGCTGAGATGTCTGCGCCGATAGTGGAGATGGGCGGTTAGACAACTTCGATTGTAAAATGCACGTAAGCCAGTAAGTACTACATCCGGCAGAGGCACGGCAGAGGAAGGGACAGTCAAGTGAATGAATAAGACCAGGAGATGCACAGGATAGCTGCGACGCAAGTTACGTCGATTTCGGGACACGAGGCAGAACGAGAGTAAATGTCTTCAAGACTAAGACAGGGGTTTTTGTGTGTTCCGACGACTCGGGTGGTGTATGAAAAGAAGCTATTCAATGCTGCATTGACCACGCTTCTAGCATAATTCGAGATCGAGCAGGCAACCGAGATCCGAACACGAGTCACTTACTTGTATCGTAGCTTCAAGTTTCCCCCCGTACAAGAGTGAATTTTTTCTTTCCACAGCACAAGGTGTAATCGAGAGAAGAAAATTTCATCAGAAATACTGTGATGGGAAAAGAAAAGGGCGGCCGAAACGGGTCAATTACCAGATCAGGATGATGAGCTAAGCAAGGTGATCTGATGATTGATGAATTTTGAGAAGGAATCTCTTGTCGTTGACCACGACGATCTCGACGTCCAACTCAGGCCTCCGCCACAGATAGTGCGGTTTCACGCTCCTTACTTTATCCTGCGCCACACTCCTCCTAAAATATGGCTTCAACCAGCCCTCCAAGTAAGTATTTGACCTTGTGGCGAACCTGGCCGTTTCTGATCTTCTCTGCTCTGCCAGCTACTACCTCGACATCGTAAGTTTTCGTCGTTGAAGGCTTTCTGCTATGCTAACGCTGTCTTTTTAGTCGTTCTGCTTCATCGATAACCTCGACGTCGACGAGTTTGACGACTTCGAGCTCGAGCTCGACGATAACGACGGCGACGCCCACGGTGACTACAACGTCGTCGACCACTAGCTCTGCATCGTCCTCGACGCCGACCGATGTCACTACTTTGTCCTCTACATCTGAGTCGACGGAAACCACCACAAGCAGCACGTCAACGCCAATCGTCGAGACCGTGACCAGTACTTCGTCCCCGACAACTGACACATCGACGAGCACTAGGCGTTCGAGTGAGGCTCCTGTAACCGTCACGCAAATTGAAACTACTGTCACTCAGTCTCGCCCAACCCTCCCACCCCAGTCTGGCTCTGCTGAACCATCCTCGTCCAACAAGTACGTTCCATCACTACTGCCACGCGACACCCGCTCTATTGACGCCGTGTACTTTAGATTCTTTTCCAACAAAGGCGCCGTTGCAGGCGTCTTTGCCGTCGTCGGGCTCGTCGCCCTCGCCCTTTTCATAGCCCTCATCTTCAACGCCATCCGACGCCGCCGCGCCAAGCAGTTTGATCGCGAAGTCGAAGCTGCCGCTGCCGAAGCCGCCGCGTCCTCAGCACCCGATTTCCTCGAGGACGACGACGACCCATACAGACGCCCCGGGAACAACGCAGCGGCGTACGGCGACCCTGTCGGGCAGTACTCTGACGTCTCATCGCATGGGACGTACTCCCAACCTCCGCTCAGCACGCAAGAGACGTACGGCATGCGTGAGCGCGGTCCTGCGCCTGGCGAGCTATTCGCCGTCCCGTACGTTGCGGAAGGTGCGGCGGGCGCTGCGGGGGTCGGTGTAGCCAGGGCACGGAGCACGAGAGACCCCGGCGCATTCGCGAGTGGGTTCCAAGATGGTTCCACGCCGTACCCTGCGTTCGCTGGTCCAGCAGCATTCCAGACTGGGGCGTATGGAAATTCGGGGAATGGGAATGGTGGAGGGTATGATGCGGTGGACGCTGGAGGGGAGTTGAGCAGAGGGATGTCGTTGAGTCATCAGCAGACGGCGGACTTTGGGACGTACGATCAGCAGCAGCAGGGGTTGCACCCTGGACAGTATATACAGCAAGCTGATCTCGCGCGCAACGCGTCTACTACCTCGACGGCTGCGGTTTCACCGTCGATATCTAACGAACAAGCTGCATACGCAGCGCATTACGCTAGTGTGCCGCCGCAGGAGATAGATGACGGTGCGTATGGGGGATATACCGACGAGCCGCTGGTTGGAGGACAGGAGAGACAGGACACGCCCAGTTTGTATGATGAGGAGGATGAAGGGAAACCCAGAGTTCTCAAGGTTCGTCCATTTCGAGTGTCGACCCCGGGTGTCCATTGACGTCTGTACCTAGGTGGCGAATGAGTAATCTGTCCTCCCGCGCTCCAAATTCGGATTTAGTATACCTCTTCGTTTGTCATTCGAATGCCCCGTACGATTGTGATATCTTGCGCACGTTCTGACTTTTTTAATGATACCAGGGACGTTCTTCACCCGTATCGCGACTGATTTTTCTGTGTTCTTGTCACATACTTAATTACCTTTTTGACTCTGGCTTCCGCCAGATTTATACTACTTATATCTACGTGTCTCACGGACCATTTGTTGACTTTGGGGAATTGATATGGACATTTTCCATTCTGCCTGCCGTGATAAGCAAATAAGCGCTTTCGTCACTTGGGGGCCGGAAGGTATAGTTTTCGACTTTAGGTTCAGTACAAGTCAAACCACGTCGATGACCACGTGACACAATCAACCTCACGCGCGACTTTTGATGGTTCAACTTTTCTTCACGCCAGCCATGATGACCTCGCCATCTGCCCAGATAGGGCGCTACGGCACACTTTCTCTCATGAAACGTCAAGAACCCACTGTTCCGCTCACTTCATTCGGTATCGACACGGAAGAACTCACCTTTGGACGCGATCCCGGGTGCGGGGTCAGACTTTACTACGCCGAAATCGCGGTCGTGCATTGCAAAATCGTGTTTGATGAGGATAAGAAGGCGTTTATGTGTGTACTTGGAGATACTGGGCTTGTTATTGACGGATGTATCGTGAAGGGAGGAGGCGAGATGGTTCCGTTGACGAATGGGTCCGAGTTTGAGATACGGGGAAAGAAGTTTAGATTCACGTATCCTCCAAAGGAGATGAGGGCGGCGTTGTATGCTTCGCCTCTTCGTGAGTCATTTTATCCATATCTTTATTGTAATTTTATTGACTTTGGCAATAGCAACACGCACGTCTCGTCTATCACTTATAAAGAGCACGCAAGTGTTCTCGCCTCGTCCCTCTCCTGATCCACGAGAAAATCTCCGTTTACTCAAGAGTCCGCTCAAAAATACATTCAAGACACCGACCCGTGGCCTCGCGTCCCTCCGCACGACCCTCTTCGCGTCGAAATACGCGTACAAGTCTCCTGTAAAGTCTACTCCAGTCCCTACTCTAGATGACGACGCCGAGGAAGAAGATGACATTGTTCTCGTCGACGGAAATCACCCTCGAGTTGTCGAGGACGAAAAAGATCTCGTTATTCTTGAAGACATCGATAATCCTGCCTCATCGCAACAACAATTGACTCTGCACGCGCCTCAACCTCGACTGGCGGAACAACAACCGCCACAGACGCCTGTACGAAGGCGTTCCCAGAGTTTGCATCGTGCTGTATTGATTCGGAGCGCGCAGAGGGCGGTGTTGAAGGCTGAGAAGGACGAGAGGGAACGGGAGGAAGAGGAGATGGAGGAGATGGAGGTTTTGGATGTTGTTGCGGGTCTGGAGAGGGGGAACGACAGCAAGGATACGCAGGAGCGTGTATACGAACAAGAGGTCATAGACGATGGGGACGTGGATATGGATATGGACGTCGATATCGAGGAGCCTCTAGCCGGTGGGAGCGACGACGAAGAGGAGGAAAGTACGCCGAAGCAAGAACCAAAGCAGAGATTAACGTGGCGCAAGAGTTTCGAACGTCTTTGGCCTTTCCGCAGCTCGAGCCCTACAAAGGAGGACGAATCGTCATCCGACGACGAAGATCAAGACAGGAATCCCAACGGAAATGAGAACGAGGTTTGTCAATTCATAATATTCAAGAGCGTATGATACTTATCCCTCCCACACAGAATTCCGTACCCGCACCAACCTCCAGCTCACCTACAAACGCCGACGACGATGACGAAGAAGACGAGAATGAGCACCCCGCACCTCTCTTTGTACCACCCCGCACCCCACTCCGTACGCAACTCCAACACAACAGAAACATGACGCCCCAACCAAGGATCGGCGCGTCGGTATC
>JABAJX010000161.1:0-17682 GCA_018221735.1 Termitomyces sp. K1Aa
GTTGTTACTTGTGCATTCAACAATGCTGTGTTTGTGTTGCGGAGTGGAGATTGGAAGGGAGGATCAACCTTGGGATTGATGGAAGAGGCAAGCAAAGACATTGAGGTGTCGTTATCTGACATTGAACTCTCAGGACTGATTTTTATGTTGAGCTCTTCCAGTTCACCACATATACTGTCTTCATCCATTGCTTTGTCCCATATCATAGGGTCCTTGCAGTCAACATCAAAGATAGCAACAGATTGATCACCGCCTCCATTAATTTCTTCCATTTTGGCATTGTCTTCAGCTCTCAAAGATTCAATCTCCTGCAATATCAATGCTTTGCTTCCCTCACACACAACAAAGCTGCATCCATCCCCATCAACATCCATTCAAAGCAAGACAGAATCACCAGGATCAACATTTCCTCCAATTTTTTAGCAGAAGATGTGCTAAAAGCAAAGTTCAAATTGATGGTCATGAAACTCAAATCAAACTTGAAATCAAAAGTTGAATGAGTTTCAAATCATTCACATGGGAAAATGAGAATTTTGTCCAATGAGGCCCTTCATAGAAAAATTCAGGTTGCATAATTTTTTTTAAAAAAAACTATGAATTTAGGCATTCCACAAACTAAGCCTACAATGAGTGTACATTAGTTTGAGGAAAACTGAAAGCAATAATTTGGGAAAGAAATTTAAAATATATGAAAACTTGCTTTGAATTATGAATTGTAGGAGGTGCAAGATTTGTTCTGAATCATTATGTTTTGGGGCAGATCTCAGAAGTCCTGAAACTCAAAGTTTCAAGACAACCTTAAACTGATTGTTTTGTTTTTGTTTTAAGTTAGAATGAAACAATAAGCTTTGGAACATTTTTTTAGAATCTCCGAAGTCAGTTATCAGTCCTATTGTTTAGTGGTAGGTGCTAGCTTTACTCAAACTTATAATTTTATAATTAATTTAAACCTCTCTGAAGTTTGATCTTCAAACAATAATTCAAGAATAGGTTTTAAGTTTGCCCTAAATTTGATACTTTCCAGTGTGCCTGGTTTTGGCTTGGTTGAAGTCTCCATACACGTCACGGAAAGCCTTTGGATCCAGTTATGAAGGCAGGCTGTTTTAACTCATTAGCTGAAATGGGACAACTTCTTCCGCTCTCGTCATAATACCAAATTTAATCTTAGGTTGGATGATAGGATGGATGAAAGAAGCCCCTAGGCAGTCTTATCCGTTCATGTTGGTAGTAGTAGTACTAAGTACATATGTATGTCTTTCTCCTTTTGGTCCTTACTGGCTCAACACTAGACTCGTTCCATCATCTGGGAAGTTGGTGAATTGGCCGATTCAATTTGAGAGATCGGAAAGATTTGGACCCGTTTCAACTTAATATGAAGACGCTGCCGGAATATCAGAGTACTTAGTAATCGGTCCAAAATCATGTCTGTGAGATGAAGTGAGATGAAGTGAGCAAGAGATCTTGTTCTCTGAAGTCAAACATATCTTGTCATTTGTTGCGATATCTGCGCAGATTGTATAAACGACAAGCTATTGATTAGTCGCACCCACCGTTACATTGGAGTCTTCTTGAGCGTGATATTCTCTCTTCCTGTTCAGCTGGTCCTCTGCTTGGGAATAGAGATCTGGGTTCTTCAAACAGAACATGAATTTTGAAATGTTTGTGCATAGAAGGATTTACATGTGGATCGAAGTGTTTGACTCTCAACTTTCCTGATGACATGCGCCCATCCTTTGTTGATGAAACAGCTATCCACCTTGCGAATGAAACTTGAGGTTGGATAAAGAGCCATCTCACTAGCCATCGAAATTTCAAAATTTCAGGGCCCACTTTTATAACTCTCCGGGCGATGATGGACCGAATCCCGGCTGCTCAGATGCCAGTTAAACAACGCTTTCTGGGAAAACGTGGCCCGGAAGAGAATCGCAGCGCTCTTCTATTGCAGGTTTTGCTTTCTGGTCCTCGGATATAAGATGAAGTTGCTTTCTGGTACAGCGTGCCGACATCTCGAGCCGAAAGTGTTATTTGAAGTTTGCTCCATTGGATAACATGCCGACGCACTGGCATTACCGGGAAGATTAAAGAGCACGCCAAGGTGGCGATGACGGAAGAGATGGAACGGAAAGTTCTAGAAAGACAACTGAAAAGGTTTAGGTTGTATCACTGAGAGACTCACCTCGACCAGAAGAGTGGATTATATCATAGAAAGTGTGGGGTTGGTGACTTCTCGTCATCTACCCGAAAAGCAGACGTCCAATCCAGTGTTGCAATGACCATTAGGAACTACCCACTCTTTTGGGTGCTCAAACCGGTCTTCTCGAGTATCAGTTTCATATATTTGATTGTCTTGAACATGACATTTCCGATGAAGAGTCCTCTATGATCCTGAACGTTTTTTTGAGAAAGGAGATATCATGGAAATCTCCTGAAGATAGCCAAATCTCAAATTTCAACCACACTGGGCGGCAAATTGCCTTCAGTAGTGCTGAAAGACACCTCCTTTCCTTTACGCTTGCATCGCGAGATTTGACACCTTCTGGGAAAATACATTCAATAGAATTAGGATGATATTCACGAAGAAGTCACGGAGAACCGCAGAAGGAAGGAAAGAAGGGAGAATTGTCACTCGAAACTCTCGTACGTTTGATCTGTTTCTTGTGAGGGGCCTGTACGTCTTGACTCTTCAAGTCTGTATAGACGGGCTTGATGAGTTAGGTATTGTTTTCGTCGTAGTGGAGAAATTGACTCGGAGGTCTCGTAGAAGTGTTATCCTGCTTCTGAACAGCAGTCATCTCTGTGAAAAGCCGTTTTAATCAGACGAAACAAATGGGAGAGGGAAAGCACTGACGGACTAGCCGACTTGACTGGCCAACCTGGCGGCTTCCTTCTTTCCTAGAATCTCATTTGATCTGGTTGCCGGTAAGCGGGGCAGACCTATAGGACATCTGTCGAAGGAAGCTCCCTAGTTATCTGGATTTCGGCGTCACTACTAAGTAGAAACTGCTTCAAGTCGACAAAAGATGAATGTGTTGTTCTTTGTTTCAGAACAAGATAGAAATCACGATGCCTGGTGGACCGTCGTTCCATATTCCAGTGATGCGAAGTGGACTTTGAAGAAAGAAAATCCATGAAACCGCATGCCTGAATCGAGATGCATGACCGCGGCTTCATCTACTACCGGCGGCGCGGTGTCGATCATGATCGATGAAGAAGACCTTTAACCAGTCCCACTGGAAGGCCCTGGGGTACATCCGAAAGCGAGGTATCCACCTCCAGCAGTCCAATGCCTGAGGCTCGCGAACTACAACATCGCAGGGGATTCAGTCGCGTTCCGAACCTCTGGGTCGATACCATCGACAGCCAGAGGGATGGAGCCGCTCCAGTTTTTGTACAGAAGACAGCACTACTCCCTCGGCTGCCGGCAATGATTGATAGCTTTCGACTGTCCATAGACGTCAGGATTAGCCGAGTCAAGCATGACATTCTTTCTACTGAAATGTCCGTAGTGATCACGGAAACAATGTGACTTTGTCCTCGGAATGAAGACATACCTTTCGCCCACAAATTGAACTTGAAACGGAGCATTACTTCTCCTTCAAGTGGACCGTGGTAAGGATTGTCATGGACGGAAATCGTCCGAACGAAGAAAGCAAGACAAGAAGGAAGCCCGCGCAGTAATTTATTGGTACATATCAGGAGAAGCAACATCCCAGTCTCCCACCTGGAGTTTGAGAGAGATTGACTTGCAATCCTGTGACTTACAGCGTTGAGGTTCACGACGAATGTACCGGTATGAGGCAAACGTATCCTCTCCGACGTCAAAGGACGGCAAATTGGGTATGTCTGATGTTCTCGTTGACATCTTGAGTGTGTCAATCGTGTCATGTGGGAGGTTAATAGCACTTCGGCAAAGGAACGCTCAAGCTTGTGAGAGTTTGCGTATCTTACGATATAACTGCCAAACACAAAAAATTTCAGTAGCGAGATAATGTGTCTCTGAGCTCACCGTGACGATCGCGTATTGAAGGACACCGGCAAAAAGCAAGATGGAAAAGCATTAGAATATAGGCAGATGGATGAGTATAAAGGGACTCCAAAGTATCTTCGGCTGGAATAAGAAGTTAAGATTCTAAGAACACACGGAAGGACTAAAAGTTGAAAATTATGTATAAGACGCTGTTGAAGCTCGAGGACTTCGAGTGCCAACGGTGGGACCGGTCGGTTATGATATTGATTTCAAGAAGAGCTTTCTTGAGGACATTTGACGTAGCAAATGGTTAAGACATTCTCAGAAACACAAGGCAATGAGCATGTGGGTCATTGTTCCTGAGATGGATGATCCTAGGCGAAAAGGGGTGTTCGATATGTAATGATGTTTGTGAGATGTCAGGACAGGGAACATCCTTGTCAATGCAAGGATATTCTCTACATTCTGTTTTGTTAGGTGGAAGGAAATGTATCCAAATGCGGTTTGTGGTTTAATGCGTAGTGGAAAATTTTTTCGTGGCACTGCAGTGGAATGCATGGGTTGCATACATAACAAGTAATAGATGACATAATTCTGGGGAACTTGTTCCTGAGCTCAACTCTTCCACCAACGTGTTGCCGCCGGCTTGCGCGCGGCATTGCACATGCACGTATTGCTTCTGCCAGCAGAGTTAATCTCAAACTGTAGCAATGCATTAACTCCATCTCCAGACTTTACTTATTGCACTACTAATCACTATTCACAATCAGACTTACACCCGATCATTGGATGGGAGCAGTCAGGAGCAATACTAAGTTAGTGACATACTTATCACGATTTGTTGCTCTGTTCGATGAATGTGATCCCGGGCTACCGGCCATCATGTAAGCCTGCATCATCTGCCTTGCCAAAACTGCTTTATTCCTCCGTTTGTCCTGTATCTCATGTCACCGTGTTACTCAGTCGAACCACCATGGCCTTGATTGGGCGGATATGTGAGCTGTAAGGATAGTCAAGCGCTCAGGGGTCAGCTGGCTTTCAAAGTTGGATCTTCTAACCTTTTGGGCAACCATCGTGCCAGTGGTGCAAACCCGAATTTTAGCGTTGCGCGCCGTCATTTCCGATACTATATGAGCGCGTGTTGCATTCCGATGGAGAAGTGGTGTATGTAAAGGACTTGGTCCTATCCCCGAAACTGTCTTTTCTTCCCCCCACCATTTCACTGCACTACTCAAGATGCAAATGTTCGGCGAGATACCTGACTTTCTTATTGCATGGATCGAAAAACAACAAATGTTCTGGGTGGCGTCGGCACCTCTTACGGCGGATGGTCTAGTCAACATCTCGCCTAAGGGCGTCGAAGGCACTTTCCACATTACTAGCCCACGGCAAGTCTGGTATGAGGACCTGTCGGGTTCAGGTAGGCTCTTTCCTTGAATCATGTCAAACAGATGGGAGGCACTCACCATCGCGTTCGCTAACAGGCGTTGAAACGATTTCACACATTCGGGAGAACGGACGTGTCACAGTTCTTTTCAACGCGTTTGAAGGCCCTCCCAGAATCGTGCGGTTGTATGGTAAAGGTCGGTCGCGTCCATTTGTATTCGTCCCGCGAGTACGTTTACCTATCGGGTATCACCAGGCTCTGTATTGGAGTTCGGCACATCCGGATACAATGCACTTCTACCAGAAGAAATCAGGCACCCAGGATCTCGGGCTGCCATTGTGCTCGATGTCTTCAAGGTAGCCACTGTATGTATTCCTATCTGGGTGCCAGCCGAGATCTATTGGTATCCTTATTCATGATTTCAGACTTGTGGATATTCGGTACCGTTCTATGAGTTCAAAGCCCACAGAACACAACTCCTTGACTGGGCCGCGAAGAAAGAAGCCGCGGACCGCGATACTGAATTGACTGTAGGCTTCTCTTCAGCTACAAGTCCGCGCGTTCAAACCGGATTGAAACGTTGGTGGGAGGAAAGGAATACCACCAGTTTGGATGGTTTGCAGGGCATCGTCTCGGCCCACGTATCCGATGAAATATTCAGATCCCGCCCTATTGCGAAGAAAACTTCCTACAAAATTTCCACTATCCAATCCAGCATCATTCACTCCTTCGATTTGAGAATGCTCTCTGCTTTTCTGGTTGGCATACTCGTCACTTGTCTTTACCAACGTCTCGCTTTTCCTGCCACACATCTTATCATTATGAAGTAAACCTCCGAGATAACTCTCGACTTCTTTTATTTCCCTCGAAAGCTTTTACACTTGCTGGATCACTATAATCATATACAACAGCCATTCTACCCTGTTATGATTTTATGGACCTCAGATTCCGTCGTACGATTGACCGTCATCCGAATCTCTATGAAGAAATCGACGTCTCTTGTATATTGGCCCTCGATAATGATATCATGCTCCGTAGGTGGTGGTTATTCAGATCAAGCGGACGTAGTCTCGATGGTGAGGATTAGGCATTGGATAGTATTTCCCTCCGGAATACTCAAGCAAGATGATACCGATAGGGGCTATCACATGTCCGTAGTCCGTCCAGAAGTAGTTAGCGTGAGTCTGTTCGGAACTTGGACTCATCACAAGATGATCGCGCACTTACGGAAAGCGAACAATCATGAGTGGCGCACGACATACTTAGTCGTATGATGTTACTGACGTGAAAAGGCATTATACCCTATATATTCCTATATCTCGTAAATGGCGCGTCAAAACTTGTAAACTACCCGTGGGCGTGGACTACCGTAACTCGTAACTCATTCGTTAAACCTCCCACGCCCTCCTTCAAACTACATCTCCATACTGTTCACTGATTGCCGTACATGCCTCAGGTCCCAAAAGCTGCAAAGTCTTCATCCTACTTAGTTCAACAGCGCCCCTCTTTCTACTCTTCACGCTACCGGGGCTGCTCGCAGGCGTTTCGACATCATTTTCAAGCATTATGCCAGGCGACAGGGGTGTGACAGACCTAGGCGTGCATGGGGGAGTCGCAAACGGATTTTCGCTGGTATCGTAATAAAGATACTGTGTAGGGCCAGCCTCTTCATCGACGGTATCCACCTCCATGCTATCACCTAAGCTGGCAGCGCGGGGACGCCTAGTGATTTGTGGGACGTACAAATTCCATGCCTCCACGCGTGAAGGCACAGAGCGCACCTTTGGCAGGCGCTGCTTAGCTTGGTGATTACGAATCGGACTAAGAGATGCATCCGAACGGGACGGAATCGGGGTCAACTTCTGTCCAGACAGTTTGCCCTTGCGTTTGAATTTGAATACACGAATAAGCGACATGAAGACCGATGTCGATGCAGACGATCGAGATTTGCGCTTGGGAGAGGTGCTCATTGGGGAGAGGCTAGTGGTGTGGCGGACAGGGCTGACTGTAGCAGGTCTATAGACAGCGCGATGGTAAGAGTTGATATTGAAGGCATAATAGCGGCCTGGAGAGAGATCGAACTGAGGCGAGAAGGGAGACATTGCCCAAGAAACGGTGTGGCGTTGAATCGTAGAATGGAAGGAGCGGCAGTGGTAGAAAGTATTTATGTCGAATACTTCTGTGATGTATGATGTATTAATAGATTGGGTGATATGGGCCCAGGTTGCTCTCAGTTAGACACGTTATTTAACGTGCTTTGAAGAACAAAAACTACAAAGGACTGATCTTTGAATGGCCTACCTTTGACAAATAGTCTTTTCTGCAGACTTTGAGCTCAGGTACCCAATCAAAGCCACCAAGCCTCCCTTTGTTTGCCGATTAACCAGGAATGAATCTTTTCGGGCCGTGATGACACCGGTGTACTAATGACCACTCCGCATGTCTATTATGATTTTGACAATCGGAGAGACAGACCCAGATATCCTATACTAGGCCTAGGCTCACGAGTAGTCACAGTGTTTCCGGTGGCTCCGGCTTGGCGTGAGCCAGAGCTTTGACCTGACTTACGAGGCCAAACTACTTATTAGAACGGATGATTGTACAACGTATGGCCTTTGTCCATCCGAGCAGGTACAATTCTTCATCAGTAAATTGCGGGTTTCAAAGACAACACATTTCGGACTTCTGGATTATCTGTACAAATCACCCCAGCACGCAGCATTTGTCGCGATCTGAATCTCTAGGTATCCATTCAGAATAATCTAGTCAGACAAAATGTTTATTTCGAAATTCTGGATTACCTTTATCGATCAGCTCAATACGCAGCATTTGTCGCGAATTTACGTTTCTTCACCCGTGACCCAAAAAGCCTAGACAGAAGAAATGTTGAGAGGCTCAGTATACGGCGACTAGTGATAGGCACGTACTGAGGACAAGATCTAAATTGATATTTACCTTTTTATTCATTGACAGGCATGTCCTGCTTTTCGGCAGCCGAATCACTGAAAGGCAATTCCTCTGCCTTAATCCCCATCTTGATAAAATCTGTTTCAAACTCGTTATAGGCCTCACATGCCTCATCGTAGTGCCCCGGAAGCATCCAGCCATCTTCGCTATGTGTATGCAACGATACATAAAGGTGGCGCAGAAAGTCGTAATATTCATCCCATTCTTGGCCTTCCGCTTGCCAGATATCCTTCTTCTCCTCAGAGATGTGATAGGAAGCAGGAAAATCCGGTTCAGGCCACAATGCTTGTATGTGATAAAGCGTTGCACGTAACTGTGAAGATGTTAGGATCATGGGTACAAGTATTTTCGGAAGAGAGGTACAAACACGGTGTAGACTCTCGCCCCAGACCGTGGCAGCACTGTGGACGAGAGATGCATAGAACTGGAACTCGTCGTCCGACTTTACTTCAAAGTAGTTAGGAGCTTCCGCTTTCGCCAGCCTGTCATATTCGGCGGTACATTGATCGAACTCATAGTCATCATCCTCTAGTCCAACCTGCTGCTTCTCTGTCCCATAGTAGCCCAAATCGACGAGTGAGGGGATCCCTCCGAGAAGGTAGAGTGGCTTCGCCATGGCGTGTTGCCAGTCTGTTACTGCTGTAATTTCAATGCGACTGGCCTCGCGAGCAGATTCGGAAATCCAGACATTGGCGCCATCAAGTCCCAACGGGTGCGCAAGGAAGGATTGAATGAAGATTTTATCGCGGGGGATGGCGTATGGGATGACTTGACCAAAAAAGCTAAGGGCTTCGAGATGGGCTTCGGGATCACAAGTAGAAGAGGGTTGATGAAATCTTGGATCTAAGCCCTGATGACGCGCGTACTTATTGATCCACTGCTCTTCGCGGTCGCAGATAGCAAACAGGAACTTGTAAGGATCGATCCCTGTAGGATAATGTCAGGCTGAGGGAGTGGGATTTATAATGTTGAGCGAAAACGTACAAGGGCCGCGGTCGATGTCCATGGTTGCACGCTCATCTGCCCAGAACGCCGGATCCATGGATGGTCCAACAACAAACATCTCATCCATCTCGATATATTTTTCCAAAGATCCAGCATCTTCGCGAAAGAAGATACTGCCATATGCAGGCAATGGATTGTCCAATATCTTCTTCTCGATTTTCCACACCTCTCTCGTGACATCCAGCTTCTCTGGAAGTGACAACTCGGCCCAGTTATGCGGGCAGAGGTCAAAGCCGGATGGAGCCTCCTCGATGATGAATTCGGCACCGACGTCTGTCTCGTCGCGGTCTGAGCACCACACCAATGTCTTTGGGACCGGTATACCCAGACGTTGTCTCGCAAACTCAGACGTCGCGACTTGACTTCCTGTGACGAGCCGCGCGGGTCCAGCCAAAGGAGTAGGCAGCCGCGCCATGACCCTTTGTCCGTTGTCAAGCGTGAGCGAGAAAATTTTGGTGAAGTCTGTTTCGTGGAACTTTGTCATTTTAGTAACGGATTTGGCGCCATCAACGGCGGTCACAGCAGCTGATTTTAACGCGTCGATGTTGAATTTGAGGTAGCGCCGTCGAAGCTGATATGGTTCATTTTGTTAACCAGCGGCCAAAAGTGTGCTGAAAAAACCCTTCAGGAGGAACAACTTCTGGGCTTTCAACTACAGCCTGAGAGCGGCGTGTCCCATTGATCAAAGCGCGAAGAAGAGGATATTTGATGTATATCCGAGAGCCCATTTCTAAAGAAAAGGGAGCTGACCACTGGAAAGTTCACGAAAAGATAAAAAGATAAGAACAAGGCAAGAACGTCGATTACTGAGCTATCGACGTTTAATGCATGATGTGTTGGACGTAAATCTGACAGTAGCTATGCCAAAAAAGAAGAATGTTAGTGTAAGGAGGTGGATGTCGAATCTCGATGAGTGTTGAAATTTGAAACGTTAACGTTGACCTTCATTCGATCAACCGGACTCGCTTGGAGACATAACAGATTTGTAAGATGACATAAAAACTTTGATTTCGATGAGAAAAGTGTAGACGACTGGGTAGCAGCTCAGGTAGCGATTCAATACTAATACATACATACATTTGCGAATTCGACAATGAGACGTCCATGTCTCGTAGGGATGAAGCGAAGATGGATGAGAGAACAAGGCGAGTATATCGTCAACCATGTCACTTGTGATATAAAATGGAATAAAAAGAAACCGTGAGTGCGCGAGGAACCTTGAAGATGGTGGAGGTATTATGGGGTGATGAGCCTTCTGAAACACGAGGAAAGGAAAGAAGTAAAAGATACGAGCAATGTCGTTGTGGGATTGGGTTGGTCATACAGGACTAGTGTCCTGAGTTGGCAGATGTGTCGCGTTTGGTTGGTATCAATCCATATCCATCTCCATCTCCATACCGTCCCATTCAGGCTCTTTGCCTGCAGCCTTGAGATTGACCCCATTCTGTACACGGGAAATGAAGCCGATACTCATCTCGTCTTCCTCCTTCTTCCAAATTGGGTCCTTACGTCCATTACCCCCATAGCGCCCGGCGTACTTGGATGTAGGATGTCCATCAATATCGACATCGGCGTCGACGTCGACGTCGACGTCAATATCGACGTCAGCGAGACTCTCATCATCACTGCGGCTTCCAGAAGCCGAACCAGATCGCGAACGTGAATGCGAAGAAGTCGACAGGGAGGAGCGCGCGGCAGAGGAAGTAAATGGGGCTGAACCGGGGAAGGAGGAAGGGGTATTGCCGCCCTCGTAATGAGACGAGGACCAAGACTCTGCAGTAGAGCCGCGATAGCCTCCAAAGGAAGCAGAGGCGTTATGGGCGTGGGGGACGGGTACCGGTTTAGATGCAGTATCCGTTCCTGAACCGGTTGGAATACCGACAAGACCCGGTCGGAATTGCGTAACGCCAGACCCTGCTGAGGATGCGGGAATGGAATAGTCATGAAGACGTGGCCCATTCGATGGGGCATGGGGGAAGTTTCCATTTCCAGGTACGGAAGAGGACACAGGGTACGTCGTTCCCCCTGTGCTAGTAGGAGCGGTGCTGTCAGCTTTGGGTAAGGAGCCACCAGATAAGAAGGAGGGCCAGAGAGAACGATCTTCGGGAAGTGAAGAGGTATGGGGAGAAAGATGGGAGAGAATAGCGGCGGCCTAAAGGTAATGGCGTGAGTTGTTGGTTGGTATAAGGAAATCTAGCGACCTACCTCGAGTAATTGAACTTGCTGATGCTTACTGAGAACAAACTTGGATGCTTCGCGCCAATGAGGGGTGTGCTCCCAGCGATGCTTGATCAAGCATGAAGGATGGCGATAAATCTATTAATAGATAAAATTTAGTAGATAACGAGAAAAAACCACGGTAGACTCTAACCTTCGAACAGCTCTCGCACTTGTGATCTACACCGCGTTTCCTTCCATTCTTTCCGTTGATTGGGATTGGCGTGGACTCGGATCCCTTATAGTCCTCTGCAGCGGGGCTGCCTGACGACGGAATATTGGCCCCATCAGTTAAGGGGGCGGAGACGGACAGGTCGACATTGGACCCGGGTACTCTGTTCAGAGTATTGGATGCTGCAGTGAATGATGTTGAAACTTGTTGCGATGTTGGTGGCGAAGACGAGAGGGAGAGCGACGACAAGGAAAGACCGGCGGCAGACTGCAGCAAAGCCGGACTAAAAGGAAAAAGAAAAATGATTAGAATGCAATTGAATGAATTGGATATCAAAGAAGAGAAAGTTTCAAAAATTTTGTTGGATGTTGCCATCAGGAGAAAAAGTTGAACGATGGCGGTGACACCTACGATGGACGGTTCGCTGCATCCCTCGCATCGCTCAGCCTTCTTCTCGTCTTCCCCGTAGAAGCAAGACGACGATGTTGTCTTGACCCTGCGCCAAGACTCGAGCTGACTGAAGATCCTTGATTGATATTGTAGCTGCTGGCACCCGACCCTACAGGGGCCAAGTGGGACTGGTCTCCCATAGGAATTGGGACGGCCCTAGCTGCCACAGACGATAAGGAAAGTAAGCTTGACGCAGCATCCGCTTGCTAGATGGATCGCTCTTTCTTAGCAGATGGGATAAGCACTGGGGAAATTCTGGCGTACACTGAGGGTAGCTTGAGAGGTCATGCTGATAGCGACTGTTGCTGATAAGGCTTGGGTGATATATGGGAAGTTGGTATACAGGTTTAATGGAAACAGAAAACTAGAGGGAACTAGAGAGAAGAATACAAGTTCATGAAGGTCGGGATGAAAGATGTGTATACAATAGCTGTGACATGTCCACTAAATTTCATTTCATCCCGGAATTGCCTTATTGAGTTATCTTGCCGCTCTTTCTTCCGACATCCATCCATGCATGCTCAGTCCGACATATCCAGTTGGTTCTCAAGGCGTTCTACTAGCAGATCTCTGATATTGTCTTTGCGTAGCGATCTTTCTGAACTGGGTAGTGCATCTCACTGGTTGCTTCTGTGCATAATAAGTCATGATGGTTAACGGACTCGCGACTTGTTCCATCTGATGCAACTCTAACAAGAGTGGCAAGATAATTGGACCATCGAACCTCATCAGTTTCGTCAAACAAGTATTTCACATTGTAATGATTGATCTAGAGTGAAATAAATACGTGTTCACGTCAAGACAGTGGTTATCTGTTCTTTGACATAACAATCTTCCCACTCTTGAGAAGCCAACTGGGACGAAATAACTTGATCTGTGTCATGATCGATTTCGACAATTGTTTGTTGGATTTTCTCGTTTTAAGACCAACAGAATATTTCCATCTATTTAATCATCTTTCTTTCAACGACCACCAGAGGAAAGATACCGTGGGAGAACATAGTTCATACTCAGCTCAAACTCCGGATCTGGACATTACCTAAGCCCCTATAGCTATACGATGGGACCCGAGTCGGACAAAGTAAGTCACCTCTGAATCAGCGAGCTCGACTAAATTTATCGTTGGTCAGGAGTTGAACGTTGAAGGTCGACTTTTTTTTTTGTCAAATGATGTGTGCCACTTTCTCCGGACTCTCTCCGAAATGGTCAACTGACAGACTCGCTTCATCGTCTTCTGGTCGAGGAGGATCTGTCAAACACATAAGTCTTGATTCTTCCGCATTGCATTGGAAGTATGCCGGCTCAGTGTTCTCTTGCACATCTTCCATCTGCACTCGACTTCATCGACCCCTTCAAAGTCAGAAGGACTTCCTGTATTATTTGACCATCCGACTCGGACGTATTATGTACTTAATCGTGACCACTGGGCTTTATTCATCGAGAATGATATGATTTCGTTGCGGATGATCTTTTTTGGTGCGCCGATTGTTAAAAAAATTCTTACGTTTATTGACGTATTTTCACGGATCGTCGCTCCGAAAATCAAGCTTCAAGAATGATAAAGAACAAACCTAGAATCAGAACCTCTGTAAGCGGGACTCTTACTGCATGTTTGGTGTCACTGATGACACAACTGTGTACGGTTCAGAGAAGCACTGCGTGAGACACAATCTAAAGCGAAGACTCAGAACAGAACAATCTTTGCTCTCAAGCCGTTCCTTCCTTATTTATCTCTTTTGGTAACTGAAATAGGAGAGCAAAGGCCGGGAGGGTGCTTATGTGAGCCTAGGACTAGTAAAAGTATATAAGTACATACTTTGTGGCGTTATCTCCTTTCCGAATCTTGCCAGCCAGAGTCAACAAAGGGATGTTTCCCACGAGGGGATTCATGATCACCACCGAGTCATCTGTCGAGACGGGCGACGAGCAGCCAGCTCATGGCTTGTTCGTATAGGAGATTTTCTCTCCTTTTAGTCCTTTTCCATTCCTTCACGAGTACTCTTTCTGCGCTAGCGCTCCAGGAGGGAGCTGACATCGCTCAGGCCACCTTTGAGCTCCCCGCACCGAAATCTGAGAGTTCTGGTCTTCCAGTTCCGAATTCGACTCATTCATTCTGGATTGATACCCCAGGAGCAAATCCGCTAGCTAAGGAAGGAAGTGAAGGAGAGCTTAGTGTCGATGCGGATGTTTGTATCGTTGGGTCGGGTATTACGGGAGTTTCTGCCGCGTATCATCTTGCAAAGGGTTTGGAAGCACGGGGAAGTGGATCGGTTAAGGCCGTTATACTGGAAGCAAGAGACTTTTGTCAGTTTTCGCTCTTTTGGATTAGATGTGATTGACTTAATCAACATTTGATAGGTTCTGGCGCGACAGGTTTGCATGTTGTCAAACTACCGTTGAACGTGCAATGCTCACGCCTGTAAGACATTCAGGTCGCAATGGTGGCCATCTAACGCCCGTTCATTTTGATAAATATGTGGAAAGAGAGAAGCTTTATGGTAAGGAGGAAGCCGAAAAAGCATACACGTTGGAGCATCACACGACTTCTGAATTGCTCAAGATCATCAAGGTTGAGAATTGGACAGAATCAGTAGACCTGGTTCCTGCCGGGCACATCAATCTTCTGGTGAATGTGGCCGAAGCCGAGAAAGCAAAGCTAGATTTTAATGCCGCCAGTCAAGCAGGCTTGAACCTAGAAGACATTAAATGGTTAACTCAGGAAGAGGTCCAAAATGCGAGTGTCAAGTGACGGCCCTCTTCTGCCTGCATATGACGTTCTGATCTTTGTACAGGTATACGGTGCTTCATTCCCCGCTTTTACGCATCGGGGAAACAATCTCTGGCCTTTGAAGCTCGTCGCTAATCTCTTCAAACTTGCACAAAAACTTAATCCATCCAGATTCAATCTTAGACTCCATACAAACACGCCAGTAACCTCAATCTCACCATCCTCCTCCGAGTCGCGCCGTTGGTCCCTCTCGACGCACCGCGGAGACATTCAATGTTCATATGTACTCCACGCAACGAATGCCTATGCGAGCTACCTCCTTCCGCATCTGCACGGTCCAGACGGAATCGTGCCGACGCGTGGACAAGTCATGGCTATACGTGCTGCCGTTCCTGCTACCGATATCTCAAAGGCATCATGGGGCGGGAACCAGGGGTTTGAGTATTGGTTTCCCCGGCCTTTTGAGCACCCTCATGAGCATCCTCTCATTATCCTCGGTGGTGGTCGCGATGCGAGCGGGCCGGGATTTGAGACGTATGTCACGGATGATTCGATGATTAATAAAGTTGTTGGAAAGGTTTTGAGGGATTTCCTGCCAGGTTTGTTTCCGGGAAAGTATGAGAAGGGGCGCGAGCCTGAGATGGAATGGGTGGGTGTTTTGACTAGACTATGCGTCAGGACGATACTCAATGGTCATTGTAGACTGGGATCATGGGCTATACAAAGACGGGGGACCCTTTTGTATGTTGGAGATCAAGTCCCTTTATTTGTAGTACATCTCACTAAACCAAAGCTCTCTTAGGTAGGGCCTGTCGTTGGTCCGGATCTTGATATCTCTGCTGTTGTGTTCGATGGCCAATACATATCCGCTGGATATACTGGGCATGGGATGACTCGTGCCTTTGGTTGGTGAGCATTACACCTTCACAGCCATTAAGCGCGATGAAACCAACTTTTCCACGGATTCTTAGTGCGGAAGCTGTTGCCGGAATGCTTATTGCGAAGATTACTGGAGGCACTTGGACTGCGCCGGACTGGCTCCCTCGTCATTTCTTGACGACAACGACAGAATGGCCCTAATTTTTTCTGTGATCTAGATTATCTTTCGACATTGACTTTCAAATATTGCAGTCTCTCAGGTGGCGTATCTACATGAGTCTTATACACAATACATTCCTTCCAGTACCCTAAGTCTTTCAGTTCCAATAAGATCAATGCACCGCGCATTCCCCGTTTTCTTCGTTCTCTCCTCTGTTTGTCTCCTGGATGGAAACCAAGTGAGTGATCTTGAACATTCCATCTTGCCAGATTAAAGTATATCATTGGTCAATACAGACTGAACAGGACAGGTAACAGATCAGTGGTAAAAGATCAGAAGAAAAAACTTAGAATAGGTTTAAAGGTTTCTCCGTTAATTATGGTAAACCTTTACCCCGGTAGCGCTTTACATGGAGAAGCCTTCGCTTGTTTTCGCTGTGGATGGCTTTACGATGGTTGAGCTCAGACGGTAAAGTTATAATAGGATGATATGATTAACTTACGTTCGCCAGGTAGTCGAACCGCCTTGATGGTCTGATTTAACAAATGTTGCTCCACTGAAGCTGGAGTGTATTCATGGTATGAAAGGAACGTGGCAACAACGCCTGAGACATGAGAAGCGGCCTGTAAGTTGTCCAACAATGTATGCATCAATGGGTTTGATGCTGGATGAAAACCGAATATACCATGGATGTTCCACTGACACTATCTGTTGCCGGACCAAGATTAGTCTTCAGAGGTGAGCAATGAGCATAGGTTCAAGAATGCTGCTAATCTAACTCACAGGTGAAGTGGTGGTGATGTCCACACCTGGAGCAAATAGATCGACAGCATTCCCAAAATTTGATTTCAGCCAAGCTTCATCGCTGATGGTACTTGCGGCAACAGTGATCGAACCGAGAGAACCAGCAGGGGACAAGTTATTCGCTGGTTGTCCTTGATTCCCTGCTGCAGCCTAAAAATTGGTGAGATCAAGTGGACTAGATACATTCGGCGATCACTGCCTACAACAACACTGATATTGTTACTGAAAAGCTAAGATTATATCAATCAGAATTCCGCTGAGACAATACTCGAAATAGAACGTACTTGTGCAACAGCCGCATCCAATGGTTTAGACCTTGGTGTAGAAAAGGACATATTGACGATAGAACGGCGACCGGAAGCCCAAGCCGAATTGAGAGCATATTCGATTCCAGCGATTCTAGACCATTATGCGTAAGCACGAAAAGCTAAAGTCAAAAATCAACCTACACATGAGAAACACTTGTGGTCCTGTCGAATTAGAGGGACCATAAGTTGCAAGGCAAGCTACATCAATAGTCAATTGAGGATCTCACCCATGCCGCATTACTTTGACCGCAATGATAGTGCCTTTTTTCGAAACCCCACACGAATTGCTGGCTACTATTCCACTTTGCTACACTCAGATTTATGGGTACTGGCTAAAGTTTGATAACTTACGCGCAATTAGTTCCATGGCCATGTTCGTCTCTATTACGCCTCCACCGAATGTGGCGCCCACATCAGGAAAACCTCAAATCCGTAAATATGCACTATCTTGTCATGATCTTGTAAAAATTGTTAATACAGCATTACCGAGCAATAATAGACAGATTTTCCGTTAATAGTATAAATTATGCTCATGCCAGGTGCCCTGGTTGAAAATCATGGAAAATTGACACATTCACAATACATTCTTTGTTCAGGAAGGTAAAAAAATAAAATATGTTCACAAGATTTAGTACACT
>JABAJX010000163.1:0-17442 GCA_018221735.1 Termitomyces sp. K1Aa
GTGAGGTCAAACAAAAGATAAGAGGAAGCATATGTGACCAAGGTGTGTAGAGTAACTTGGTTGAATAGATGGACAGCACAGTGTTCAGCTTACATAAATCAAGGGAAATCCCAAGGTACACAATATATACAAACAAGGATATAATCACGTGTTCAAAAATTCGAGGTAAGACTAATCTAAGCTTACATGATATCAGAATCACATGTTCGAAATTTTTGCGGGACAAAGGTTTGACGCGAAAAAGACCGAGATCTTTCACACATTGATCTCGGAACAGATGGTAAGGAGCTTAATGTGTTTTTTTCAGAAAGATGTTTAAGATATTATGTAGGTAGGATGTGAAGGGACATTAAGAGTCTGTCTCCTGTTCTTGTTTTTTGTTTATTTCCCCAACCTAAGATCTCTGCGCAGTTGAGGAACATTTTTCCAAGGGATGTTATGATAAAAAACATATCCAATAATAACTTGCGGGGCGTTGACAACCTATGTAATTCTGTAGGCAGTTACTACGTGGGCGTCGAGAATCAAGATCGGTACATGCGTTTTAGTGGATCCTCACTACTTAGAGCGAAAAACCGATATTAAACCGATATCTACAATGACAGAAGTCAACAAGCCTTTGAGGTCAACTCTCTTCTTCTTTACGGGGCTAGGACAATAGACAATTATTAGTAATAGGGCTGCAGCGAAGGTTCAAGTGTTATGTGGACACCTATGTACAATAAAAATATGTGGGTGCGGTTGTCCACGAGGCACCGGTCTCTGATTAGGTTCAAGGTCTTATTCAACTTTGCCCACCAATGTGGGATTCAGCCATTACAACTATTCATTATAAGAATAAGTAGCCCAACTAAATGGCATTTCCATTATTGTGGCAAAATGCTTACTACGAGTCTCGAACTTGTCAAACAACTCCTCACTTTCTTCCGAAACCGAAAACTCTTTTCATTGGGGGTTTTATCTTTCCTTCGCAGTCTAGTAGGTTGGAGTACCCCGGAGGTTCGTCAGCATTGGACTGTCAAGGACTTCTCCAACCCCAATTTCGAGAGGATTGACCCAAGTGAACTCATCGAGGAAGAGGACCTCCCTGGCTACAAGGCCGAGTGGTATTATCCCATGCGTATTGGCGAAGTGTTTTCTTCGCGATATCAGGATGTCGGGAAGCTTGGCTATGGCATGACTTCTACCGTCTGGCTGGCTCGAGACTTGCAGGAATGTCGCTATGTTGCGTTGAAGATCTACATCCAAACCTCCGTCTTGGGGTATGATGAGTTGCCAGAACTAGCTACCTATCAGCGCTTGCAACAGGGTCCCAAGAATCATTCTGGTCAACAAGCTATTCGTGGCTTACTCGACTCGTTCACAATCACCGGACCTGATGGAGAGCACCATTGTCTTGTGCACCCACCTCTTTGGGGAAGCTTCAAGCAATGGTTGAGAATCATGGACATGAAGCGCTTAACCCCCTCCGTCCTTGCCGTTATTCTTTCGCAGCTCTTTCGATCTCTTGATTACACCAGAGAGTGCCAGGTAATTCACACAGGTGAGGAAGTTATTTTCGCGATGCGATACAAGAGACTCAATTAATCACAACCTTACAGACATCAGTGCAAGTAATGTGATGCTTCAGATCAAAGATACTGCCGTTCTCGAGCAGTTTGAGCAGGCAGAGCTCGAGCATCCCGCACCACGTAAAGAGATCGATGGCAGATTCATTTATTTATCCCGCACAATCAGATTGCCTGCAACAGCGTCGGGCCTGGGCTTGCCCGTCCTTTGCGACTTCGGCTCAGCGGTATGGGGCGGGGAAAGGCAAGATGATGAGATGCAACCAGAGATTTATCGATCCCCAGAAGTGATCATCGAGGTTCCGTGGAGTTATGAGATAGATATCTGGAATGTTGGTTGTTTGGTGAGCAAGTTGCCACCAAAGACATCCAGCCAACTCACAAAAGTTATATTTGGGATCTCTTTGAAGGAGTATATCTATTCCGCGGAATTGATGAGGAGCATGACGATGAATACAGCAGCCGTGCCCATTTGTCAGAAATGATTAGTCTTCTGGGTCTTCCGCCACCTAATTTTATTGCACGAGGCTCGGCATCGTCTCAGTTCTTCTCTGCAGAAGGCACGTGTACTTCCATGCAGTCACTCCAATTTTCTTTGCGTGGTTCTGACACAAGACCTTAGGTGAGTTCATAGCTGGAATCGATGTTCCACCATCCATGTCTTGGGCAGATTTGGAGACAAGTTTGAAATGTTGGGAGGGGGAGGGTGAAGATAGAGACTTGTTTCTGTGCTTCATGAGCAAGATGATACAATGGGATCCACAGGACAGGCAGACGGCCAAGCAGCTGCTAGAGGACGAGTGGCTCTCGGCTAGAATGTTGAACTTGAGTCAAGTCGAAGATGTCACAATCACAGAGGAACGAAGAATTAAGTAGATACTAGTTAGTTGCCTCGGACGATAATAGAGGTTGAATTGAACGTTAAGTATTGAACGTTGAAACGTTGATGATCAGTCCCCCCAGGAAAGCCCGGGCATCGGACGTATTCGTATTTTGCGCTTAGTATTTAATATTTTTTATTAAATTTAACTTTCTCTGTCCTACAGAGCAAAGTGACCATTATACACCGTCTACCATCTACCATAATTCAGTCTATCCAATGACATGTCGAGTTCAACACGTTAGAGAGTGAACTGAACAAGTGTTGTGTCTCAACCAGCCTAAGTTGAAGTTGAACCAGGGACTTACGGGTTCCACAGCCTGCCATTTGCCCCAGCGGAGGCTCTGGTATTTTTTTTACCAATAGAAGCAAAATAGAAGTACTCTCTCGCTCTCATGTGGTTGGATCACCTAGTTTCGGGACTTTGGTACCAGGTATTCTTGAGAAGCGGTTGCTCGGAATGGTCTTCAACGCTGATAAAGCATTCAAGGATGAAGTTAACCTAAGCACGTATATTGGTACGTCTATTGATAACTGATTCTCCCTTCCCACCCCTTACTACCGACACTCACTGATGCACCTCTTACTTATTGTAAACAACCCCCTCATACGCAAGATTCACCTACGTACCAAGCCGCCCGTAGATAAAGAATTGCGATTGCCTAATTCAGAGACTCAGGGCCATTTCAGACATCATGTACGTTGTCACAATGATATTTTCTCTCTTTCTCCTGTCTCTCATTCATTTATCCTCGTGACAGCGTGACGTTCATCGCCCAACGCGAACTACCTTAGGGCCGAATATTGCGCCAATCTGAGCCGGGAATTCTGAGATAACATCTTTTTGATAGTTAGACCGGCACCAATTGCGCGTCGAGGGCAGGGTTATGGAATTACATCAAGTTTGCCAGTGTCAATATTTCTGTGGTCAATCTGAATGGAGCATTCTCAAACCAGTATCTTTGTAGAGGTCTGCGAAGGTAGGGAGGTTGAATTTAAGCAAGAACTTCAACTGATTCTCTTCGCGTGTAAGAGATGATGGAGACTTCTGTTTGGACATGTACCATACTGACAACTTTGGATCAGGAATGGTCGATAACGGGATGGTGAGTGAGGTAGCGACCTTGCTTCGAAAGTTTTTCAAGTGTTCGACGAAGGTAATTTGGGATCGCTCTGGATCTGTAAGTGGAGTGTCTTGGCCTCGTCTTCTGTCACATTCACTTCTGATCATTTGCGCGGACAAGAGAACCTAGACAGTAAACTCTCTGTCCAACCCATGACGGCACTAAAAGCGTATCGAATTCATCTTCCAATCGTTTGCGGGAAACTTGATAGACTCTTTGACATGTCAGAGCAAGACCTGTAACATCAGAAAAAGTACTCAGATTCCCAATGATGATCTCCAAAAGTTCGTTAGGCATATTGACAATAGATGCCCTACAGGAATGTTAGACCTGAAAGAGTGATGGTAACTGAAACACACCTTTCACCACACATCCAATACCTGGCCTTTGCCAACTTGTTAGATTGAGAATCAAAGTCCCAGGTCTTTAGCACAATGCGGCGTTCGCCGTGTTCAGGACGCCACAGAGCTTCTACTAGCTTTTCACTTGACCACGAGTCTGCGACATAGTCGTGTATATAGGAGCCTGGCGAGGAATAGGTCAACTCGCACCAAGACGAGAATGGGCCTGACGCACTGGCAGGGTTATCTAGGTTGAAAAGGACGCAGTCTTTAGATTTGAAGTCGTGGAACATGCCCACCATCGGACTCAGATATATAGAGCACGACAGAGAGAAAACAAAAGCACGAATGAGTCAGAGTCAAGCCAGAGTGCAGGATAACCCTTATCAGCGTATATGACGCAATCTAAAGCCTCGAGTTGCATCCACTTCAAGTCCAACAATGCTACTCGATACACTCATCCTTTACTTAGCTGTTCTTCTCATATGTATATGACAAAAGTGACGAGCCAATCAAACGACCTGGGCGAGGCTATATACCAAGTCGGCGTTCACGAGGGTCAATTGCGCAAGGGAAGCATATATCAGGGTACGGACCCACAACGTCCTTCATCAGATCTTGATCTTTGTAAATAACGCGAAGTCAGTATAATACCCAATAGCTTTAGATTGCTGAAGTGTGCCGTGAATCCAAACGACCTATATGCATCACCTCAATCGCGGTGATCAAGTCTGCCTCATCAAGCTGCGCTCATAAGCACTCATGCCGATCTAAACCATATGGTAAACGTACCTTGATTCCAAGTAGCCGTTCTTCATCAAGAAGAACACCCTTGAAGGGAATGTCCGAGTCGTTTTCCAACGAAAGCATCCTGCTAACATAGGGTAGAGAAGTCGTAACGGGCCCCTCAAACATCTCATGTTCGATTACGCTTTCTTCCGAATGAACCATCCGCGACGCATCGTCTGTCTCCCCCACTTTCTTGGATAATCTTCTTACCGTCCGCGGATTAAAATCCAACACATTCACCGTCTGCGCTGTGGACTCCTCGTTAGGATGAGTCAAATCCATGGCACACCTCTGTCCTGCCGTCGTAGTTATCCACGCCAAAGACGTATTAGTCGCCTCAAACATACGTGTCATCGTCGGACCCCAGTGTTCCCATGGATGAAGAACAATACGATGTGCAAGAATCGGATCGGGTGCGTGATCGGGATTACGAGCTAGGACAATATCAAGCAGTTTACTACGATGGACGAATATCGTGAATGACTCAATTCTCATTGTCGCCCGATGTACACCACGGAAACTGAAGATGACGATTGAATCCTCAGCGATAGGGTGAAAGGGTTGTGTCGAATGGGATGTCCCACTGGGCGTGGGGTTGGGTTCTGCGCGGCATAGGGAGGTGATAAGGGCGTGAGTTGGAGAGAGATTCGGCAGGCCAATGAATAGAAACGGTTTTAATGGTGGAAGAGGCTCGTCAGGCTTTACAATGGGTGTATCTGGAATCAGCCAGATATCAAGGGTATTCATGCGTTTATTGGGTAAGCACAAAATTTTCGGTGAAAGGAATACGACTCCGTGGTAGGTTTGGCAGGGAAAAAAAGCTGTCTGCGAACTATCTCAGTAGGAAGGCACTAGAGTTGGCCAGACGTACCATTTTCCGGGCGCCTGTCTTCCAATTGAACACGTGCAGGCGATCACTCAACTGGGGTTGTAATTGGAAGAGGGCATGCGTCATTGTTAGCACTAGATGGTCTCCTACAATTTCAATAAGGATAGCAGGGTGGGACCAATCGGTTGTTTCAACAATCAAAACAGGTATTCGGGCTAGTGGGTGAAATTTTCCGGTGGAGAACTGCAAAAGGCGTATTTCTACGAGACAATTTTCCGAGAATTGGGAATGATGGGTCCTATTATGAAGAAGTCAACGATACCTGTAGGCGTAAAAACAATCGTACGGCGTACAGAGTAAGGACTGCGATAAGATCATGCTCGTGGATCGCCAACCCGAAATCTACGATCTGGAAACCGACTTTGATCTTGGACCATTTGACTTGGTCATCTGGATGACTAGGAAGGCGGCAATGGTGCAAAGTTTCCCTGTCTATATCTCCTAATACACAAGCCCCCGCTGTGAGATCATAGAGCCCAGATACTCGATGCTGCACCTGTATGGTATTTCGAAAGTCTATATCAAGATTAGACCAGCCTTCTTCGAGACGTTCAAGTGCTGAGAGGCGCTCGGAAGAGGCAAGATTGCTGTACGGGTTAAGTTCAACTGCCGCAGCGTAAGCAGCGAAGCGAAATTGCAGGCCCGAAGAGGCTTTGACGAGGTGGTAGATGTTTGGATGGGTAGTAGACACAGATCCAAGATCACATAAATCAAGAAAAGAGAGGATACGGGACAGAATTTCCGATGGCAGATCCAGAAGTTCCATCATCATGCGGAGCAACTTGTCAAGTCGGTGATGGATCGTTCCGAACTCGATTATGTAACATCGGCGATAGAAAGATTAGATTAGATGCATGTTGGTGACATCATACGCATATGGAGACTAGCAAAATTCATTTTAATTTGTTCTTCCCATCTGGTCAACTCTGTGCACGAATGAATATGAGAAAAAAAGGCTGAATGCTTGGAAATTCTTTTCTAGGCAGTCAAACTGCTAAATGAGGACCACGTGTTGAGCGACAAAAATAGATATCCTTCAATTGAATTGTTATTTTCAGCGAGGTTTCGTGTCGCGATCGTCCGAGCTCTTTTATTATCTCATTCTCAAGGATCTTTGTGGTCCCTCTAGAGCGACGGAACCCCTGTTTTCCAGCTCGTAAAAGGCGAGCTGTAAGTGATCAGAGGATTTGTCACACATGTTGAATTTGTCCTTGTTTTTTCACTTCCTCAGGGTCTTTCTCCCAACAGCACAGCAGCGCAGCTCACCCTTTCCCTACGCCACATCATGGGCAGAAGAAAGATTGAGATACAGCCCATCACGGTGAGATTTATCCCCCATCTTCTCTGCCCCGGACCGTCCAAGGCATACCGGAAAAATTCTATATTTCCTATCCCCACGGGGCCCAACCCCTCTATACAGTACTGAAGTTGCCCCTTTTTGTAGAACGAACGCAATCGTTCGGTGACCTTTTTAAAGGTACTTCAGCTTTGCCTACAAGGAGAAAGCTATTTTTGACCCAGTCTTGGCATTCGCCTCGTTATATCCTTTTTCATTCCAGCGAAAGAATGGCTTATTCAAAAAGGCCCACGAACTTGGCGTGTTGTGTTCGGTGGATGTCGCGGTAATAATATTCGGTGCGTCCCTGCTTTGGCGCCGCCCAAGCGTCCACCACCCTTTTGCCAAGGCTGTCCTTTTGACAAGTCGTTCTATTTTTATCCAGACGAGAGGCACGGCCATGATACAAAGCTTTTTCAGTACTCTTCATGTGACGTTCGCGATATCGTCCAGCGGCATCTCCGCGTAAGTTGGGATTATCGCTTTTGAGCCCCTATTGAATCTCTAATGCAGCACAATGGCGAGAGGGACACCCGTGGACCCGGAGATTTTTCTGGCGATGGCACAGGTACTAGGAATGATGCGGCAGGCGACGGAGATGAGGACGAGGAGGAGGCCGATGCTGAAGAGCCAGTTCCCCCCGCGGTGAAGAGGACGACCTCGGGAACCAAGCAGAACAAGGACGACGAAGAGTTCAAACCGTCCGCTCGGGTGATTGCGGAGGTGTGTCTCCTTTTCATTCATTCTCGCCCTGTCGTAATAATTTTTTCTAGGCTGAGAAAAAACATAGAGGTTCAGTTTCCAATGAACGTTCCAAGTCCATTGTGCCACTGTCGCCTTTCCCTGCCCTCTCGCCGTACAATAGCCAACATCCATTGTCGAGCGACCGGTTGAACTCTGCCCATGAGCGTCCATACCAAGACCAACCTCAGAGCAAAAAGGCGAGGCTCGATTACCCTCTCGATCTGCATCTGTCTCGCGAACACGCGCCCGAAGATCCCCTCCATCGCCTCCACGAACCACTGTACATGTATCCTTCACACCCCTCTTCTCTGCGACGTTCCTCCGATGCCAGCCATCCCTACCCTCCCTACAGCATGCCCTACCCATCCTCGCCGCCGCCACATCATGTCTATGGTCCGCCTTCATTCCATCCATCGCACCCCGAGTTTGCCTTAGGTCCACAAATATCCTCATGGGTTCGCACCCACGGCCCAGGCAGCGCAAACGGAGTAGGGCCAGGTGGACTTCCAGCATTCTTCCCCGGTGGTCCAGGTGCTCCAGGTTTCGACGCAATTTCATTCACACGGAGCGACGACGTACGACAGGGGGAATCCGTGGAGAAAAATGGGCGCGACACTTTCGCGCACACGTTCCTCGAGGCGGATCAACAACAACGTAAAGTCTCAGTACCGCAAAGCGGGATTTCAATGTCCCGTGGAAGCACATCTGCTGCGTCGTTTGGCATCGACTGGCCCTCTCATCGATCCTCTTCGCTCCCTGACCCGAGTGCCCCACCCACCCCGACTGCAGCTTCAGCATCAGCAAAGCCGGACGCGGCGCTCGAGGAGAACGGCGAGACTGCTGCGAATACTGAATCAGGAGGGGCTGGATGGCTGGAACTGTTGTCCGGGTCTGCTCCAGCGACAAATACCCTTCCAGCCTCCTCGGAGACCCCGATACCAAAGCCCAGATCGAGCTCAGCAGAACCGTCTGCGTCTGAGACTGGCACTGCTGGTATATGACTCGATTGGTTGGCGTCCAGCTTCTTGTGACGCGTTTTCTGGATATCACGGACCTTCTTGTTGAAGAAGAAAGTTAAGCGTAAGAATCGCTAGATAAACCCCCTGTACCAATAGCTACGTTTAGAGATCCATTAATTCATGTACGTTCTCCCCGTATGTATATACACGCCGTTGGAGCTGTCGAGTTTTGACCCGTTCTGTTATTTGCCAGATTTCACGTATGCTTGTCATCACCGCCGGTTCTTTGAAAGGGCCTAGACCTTTCTGCAAAGTTGGGGCGCGTCGGCTGTTGCCGACACTACCGATCTAATACTAGCTACATTGCAGGCTCAGCATCGTCACCAACGCAGCATACATCACATGGTTCAACCCACAATAGAACTCATCAACAATGCCGCTGCTGCTCTCATTGCGATTCTGAAGCGCCTGGGATACACGTGTGCCTTGTGGGGCGATCTTGCTTGCTATGGGTTCGGGATACCACGCACCCCCAAGGTGAGTGGTCTGAATATCATCAGACTGTCTACCATGACTAATTCAACTCTCATTCGCCATCTAGAGAGTCGAAGCAGTAATTTTCACGCCTTCAGGGCCGCCCATCGAGAATCTTATATCCCAAGTGTTACAAACAACGAAAGGTCATTTTTTCGTCTCAAAAGACAAACCTGACACCCTCCTGTACTATGATCACACAATGAGAGGAAATTCCAAGAAAATATGCGTTGCCGATATCTCATGTATAGACGCGCAAGCTACTCACCTCATTCGAGATGCTGAAGGCCTTCCATTCGTCTCAATTTCCTATATCATTTATCACAAACTTAGCGAATGGGTAGACCAGAGTCCTCCTCTCAAGAAATCGTCGAAACGCTCTCTTAAACGAGCAGCTAAAGTTGTTCCAGTTGTCCAAGATTTGCTCAGGATCGTTAACACGATGGATGATCTGGATATAGAACCGCTCTATCCGCCGCTCTGGGATGCATCTAGACAAGATGTTCTGCGTTTCATGGCGGAATTTCCGGGTTATGCCTCTGCGTGGGAGAAACTAGGGCTTGGATCCGCACCCCCTGTAGTCAAACCCTCATCGTCTCCCTCCGAACCTTCCGAGCCTGCCACGATTCAGAACTGTCCTGAAACACTGATCGAATCGGAGGGTTCTGAAATACCTCCAACTGTAGACCCAACTCACACACAGATGATCGTTATGGCAGCGAATTACTCTGTCCGTCTCTTGCATAAATGTGGCTGGCACTCGGCCATCTTCGGTAGCTTAGCGTGCTTTCTCTACGGAAATAACCGTGCACCTAATGTAACTCTTAATGTTGAGTCTTATGTGGCATGTGGCAGCGCTAACGGCTTTTCTAGGACGTGAATATCCTAGTCCTTCTACCACCAGGAAGTACAGTTACTGCCGAAGAGTTAAAGCAGAACCTTTTAGCCTTGGATCCTTCCCACTTCTTTACGACCATGTCCAAGGAACAGGTTAACTGTAGTACTCTGCGGTATCGAATCACTAATGATTCTGTTCAAACCGCCAAGACCGCATGCAAGGTCGACCTTTTACTTCCCGGAGAAATGAATCTGCCCAATTTCCCTCCATCTCTGATTCATTGGGACGAAGGACTGCCTCTCATCCCATTTTCTCTCCTTTTGCTCCAGAAGCTACAGGCGTGGGATGATCACCGACGTTCAAGAGATGTCATTGAGTGGCAGCGTCAGAGAACTGACATGGAAGACCTGGATAGTCTGACCGGACTTTCTGCGATCGTCCCGCTTAAATACTCGCAACCATGGTCGGATACGACACTTTTCAGCCTTCAATTTCAAAATCTCACTAGACAGAGAGTAATTGACTATTGCGCTTCGTTTCCACGTTCTGCACCTGCATGGATGTCGCTAGGCTTTGAGATATGAGCATTGACAGGTTTTTCCTTTGCTCTCTTACCAAACCAATCACGATTACAACGCAAGTAAACATGGTACTGCATGTAGATTGGATATGCGCTCCTGCCCGCTACTAGTCGTCGATTCAAAATCAAACCTGGGCCATTATCACGCGTTCTTTACATGTTCGGTTCATCGAGACACGAGTCTCTTGGATACCAATAGACACCAGTGAGAAACACTGTCTCTGTATCTCTGGCTACACTATTCAACGCGTTTCTAATCATTTTCACTATACGTTTTCATCGCAGATATCTACGTAGCAGCTGTGATTGAATCGCTACTCACCAATGATATCTGTGACTATCCTGATCATACCTGTGAATGTGTTTGATTTCGAACAGTGCCCAGACTTTTCCTCTTATACTTGTAGGCACTTGAAGTTGTTGCTTCGTCGGCCTCTGCCGACACTCAGTGACCAATACTTCACGAAATCAGATCGGTTGTCATCTGATGACATTAAGGTTTGTTATGGAGACCCCATCTATCAAGTCCAACGTTCAATAAGTAATCACTATCATTCTCAGACCCCTCTATGACCAACATACGGATAGAACTCATAAACAATGCTGCCGTTGCTCTCGTCTCCGTTCTCAGGCGTATGGGATATACATGTTCCTTGTGTGGCGACCTTGCTTGTTACAACTTTGGGATAAACCGCGTTCCCAGGGTAAGGGATCTCAATCAACGGGTGGAATCCACAGTTCTTACTCATCGTTCAGAAACTCGAAGCATTGATATTTGCGCCATCAAGTCGAGGTTGGCCCTCCCTCGATAATCTCATATCCCAACTGGTCACCAGTCGGGACAGTCAATCGCGTTTCTTTACTTCGTGGGACGAACATGACAACTCTAATGTTTTGTTCTACTACGATCATACTACCAAAGGAAAATCCGAGAAGACATGCCTCGTCAATATCTCGTATATAGACACGACAGCTGTCCATCTTATTCGAGATATTGAGGGTATGCCATTCGTACCCATCTCCTACGTGATCTTGCAGAAATTAGAGGAATGGGCTGCCCCTCTCACCGAAACATCAACTCACGCCCGGAGAGCAGCAGCTGACGTTATTCAGGTATTGCTCAAGCTTGTCTACAAGATGGATGATCTGATCACCGAACCGCTCTACCCTCCTCTTTGGGATGCGTCAAGGGAGAGAATTGAGCGATTTATTTCGGAATATTCGGGTTCTGCTTTCATCTGGGAGAAACTGGGCCTTGGCTCAGAATCACCTATATCCAAAACTGTTTTGCCCCCACCCACAATCCAACCTTCCGAGGCGCCTGAGATTCTACGCTCTCCTGAAGTATTCCTTGAACCAGAAGGGTCGCAATTACCCCCAGTCGTCAATCCAACGCGCACCCAGATGGTTATCATGGCGGCGAAAGACTCCGTCAGACTCTTGTACAAGTGCGGTTGGCGCTCGGCTATCTTTGGCAGCCTGGCATGTTTTCTCTACGGTAATAATCGCGCGCCAAACGTCTGTCTCCTCTCTAACATTAGTGTGATGGTTCTCACGACATTTTCAGGACGTGGATCTCTTAGTTCTTCTGCCGCCAGGAAGTACGGTCAGTGCAGAAGAGTTAAAGCAGAACCTTGTAGTCTTGGATCCTTATCACTTCTTTACGACCCCAGCTAAGGATCCACAGGCTTTCTATCGGATTCTGTGGTACCGATTGACTGATCATCCTGCTCAGACTGCCAAGACTTCATGCAAAGTCGATCTACTGCTTCCCGGAGTGATGAATCTTCCCAATCTACCTCCATCTCTGATTCATTGGGACGAAGGCCTACCCCTTGTCCCATTTTCTCTCCTTTTGCTCCAAAAGTTACAGGCGTGGGATGATCACCGTCATTCAAAAGATCCCATTAAGTGGCAGCGTCAGAGAACAGATATGGAAGACCTGGATAGTCTGACTGGACTTTCGGCGTTTATTCCGCTTAAATATTCGAGACCATGGTCAGATACGACACTTTTCAACCCTGAATTTCAAAAACTGACAAAAGCGAGAATCATCGACTATTGCGCTTCGTTTCCAAGTTCTGCACCCGCATGGTCATCTCTTGGCTTTGAAATATAATTATAAAGATTTATTTGTTATTACCGACTCACCGAATTACGTGCTATTACTCTTTCGTCTGAGCAGTTATGACTCCTTTGAAAGATCCGCACAAGGATAAATCGACTGAAAGCGAGAGAAACAAGAGATTGCGCTCTAAATATTAGGTAATGGAGACATACTGGTGACAGAGTACGACTAGCCTTGTTTTTCAGCCAACCACATACGAGTGTCTGACCACGATATAATGATCTATTCTTTGATAGTTTTGCGGTCGAAAAATACTGAGTCTACCCTTGATGAAAAACTAGTTAACACTTCCTACTAGTAGTCAAGAATCGTACCTTGTCTTACGTTCTTGCTTATGCTGTATCTGATACCCCTTGTATTCGGCATTAGGCTTCTCGGCGAGCTTTTATCATTCATGAAAATATTTCATCTGCTGCCTAGTATCCTCAGGTGCCCCCTTTTTTAAGCTTGACAGAGTAAGACAGACGAGTTAAGCTCAAGGTGGACGATATATCATAGAAGTTTGAGGCTACGAGAGAAAATATTCAAAATATCTATGAACAGTGGAAGGACACTACTGGCGTTGATCACCAGGCCACATACGCCCAGTACCATCTATATATACATGGTGAGTTCGTTCCACGCCGAACTTTGGCTTGATACGGAGATCAATTATGTCTGATGTATCTTGCGGATTGAATTCAGACTGGTGAACTGGGCTCTCACCCTTCAAGGGTCGGTGGCTGAAATTTGGTATCTAACTCATGATGGTAAGTAACGGGAAGTGGTTAAGTATCTTACATAATCGACCAAGTTGAAGTAATTTCTCCGACTTTCTGTTTGCAGCGACGTAGTGATGAATCACTTGAATACAAAGAGGAGAAGAGGACTGCTTGCCTGCTTTGCTCCGTTCGAGATATAATTCTTTACCGCCTGGATCCATATCGGGGATAAAACACTGTATATGTCATAAGGGATGCAGACAGATGGTCGACGGATAGACGATCGTGACATTGGTCGAACTTTCTTGCATTCGAGTGGAGGGGAAGAGAGGGACTGTTATGCGATTCGTGTGCCAATATTTTCAATTTATATTTAAACGCGAGACATTTGAATGTGTTGTAAGTGTTTCAACAACGTTTCCTTGTCTTTACTCGGCTGGTCGTCCAGAGTGGACTGCATAAGCAATAAAAAAAAAATGCATTCAAAGCTCGTGTAGTGACGCACTGGCAAATTCGGAACCTTATGACAAGGTTCTTATGATGTGCACGATTATAACTTGTAGGTCGCAGAGCCTAAAGTTACAAAAAAAATATACATTCATGATAACGAAGCTCACCGGTTGAAGAAAAGCTATTGTCAAGTGAGCCATTCAATGATTTATGTTCGTCAAAGCAAGTACGGTACACAGCTCCACCGATGTCTTTTGTTTTGACATGCAGAAGTATCGATTATGTAGTATGAAAGACAGCGCACGTGTTTAGTTATGTGGCATCTTGAATATTCAAAAAGTAGCAGAGAAAGCTGTGGCCCCTTTGTTGATGTGATCAGTACGCAATCAATGTGAAAATTTTGAACTGGTTGTCGGTTGTCCGAGTTCTTTCGCTGGAGTTTGAAATTTTCCAACCCAGCCACAACAAATTTCATTTACGGAACGCGCGTGCCGTGTTCTGTGTTCACTATGTTAACATTCTAGTTCATTCTAGGCGTAAAATGAAAAGGACATATTGATACTTCCAAGCACATGAAGTCTTGCTCTCAACCCACACAGAAGTCGGTCTTGTTAACTATGCGGACTACAAGTATATCAATCCCATCATTATCATGGTCGGCATGGAACAAGATATATGTACTTGGGGTTAATCAACGACAGGTGAGGGCTTCATCAGATTATCATAACGCAAAGTATTATGAATCAACATTCAATCCAGACAGCAGAAATAGTGTATTTGGGAACAACGATGTCCAAGTTCTTCCATATCTGGTGTAGTACAGGGTGAGTGCATCACATATGTCACCCATCCTCCCTTTACTACCATAACTTGCTTGTAACTTAGAAGAAGAAAGTCCGATTTGAGGCTCCTCACTGTTCATCATGCAACAAACATCAGGCGCCTCTTAGCGACTTTCGTCCATGGGTGCAACGATCACCAAAAATTTGTTCTGAGCATGATTCCATAAATACTATATGTGTTGGTATGTATTTAAGCCCGTCGTTCTGCATTCACTTTAACATCATGTTCACTCACCAAGAACGACATTTTCTTCGTCTAGCTGGCCTCGACGTTCTTAGTAATCTTGCTGGTATCATAACTTCTTCCCTTCTCTATGGTGTGTTTGAGTCTGCTAGCAAGTGAAACAAACACAAGACTTATCCTTGGTTCATGTAGGAGTGTTTTTTCTAATGTTTGTTGTCTTGCTTTCAACATTCAGGTGAGCATGCGTGTAATATGAAGAGCAGTTTGGATACTAAGCACTTCTAGATATCAACGCCAGTCTGGATCCGCTAATTTTGTGCTCTTAATGACATCCATTGCATTTCTTCTTGGGACTGCTTACTGGATCTCTTATGAAGTCTATGTGTTGCTCTACATTCGTCAAGCATTTGAAGCTGGACTTCCAAAACGTCTTAACGGGAGGTGGCTTGATGGCGCGTATTACCACGCTTTCCGCGCTGATGAGTCGACTATGTGGTGCCGATTGCTCCTAGTAAGTCTCACACCTTCATATTTATGAGTACAATCAGAACTGACCATGACTTTCAGCAAATCATAAGTGACGCCATAGTCATTTATCGTGCCTGGGTGTTGTGTAGAAGTCGAGCCATAATTTTCCCTCTGATCCTGCTCCTGGCCGTGTGTGGTATGAGTTATTTTTGTACAGCTGATGTTAACCATTATTGCTCTATGAAGGAACTACCTTTGCCTATCTCGTACTTAACCTGCCGTACAATATCTCTGATGAGACGGATTTGATAATGGATCAACTATATACGGCCTTTTCATCGCTTTCGGCTGGAACGAATGCAGTGGTTACTTTTATGGTTGGTTTCAAAGCATGGTACACGTCATCTCTTTTGGGCTTAGCCATAATATTGACAGTCAATCATTTCACAGGAAATTTGGAAAAGTTTGGGATCTCGCAATGCAAGGGACAAAGTCTCGTGTGACAATGGTGTTGCTTCTTTTGATTGAGTCAGGCTGCCTGTACTGTATTCTTCAGGTAAGTCATCAAAGGTACTCATATAATTTTTCTCTATTTAAGTCTCCTTCAAGATAGTAAATGCTGTATTCCAGAGTGTATGGATCAAATATGGAAGTGTCATGGACTATTTCTATATAGTCGTCACTGAGCTTTATACCCAGACTACTGTAAGTTTTGATTCTCTTACTTATGCCTTCTCCATATCTAATCATGCATGTAGGGACTGTATCCAATGGCAGTGTTGCTACTTGCAGATTATATAAGGAGCTTGGAGGATAACATTGTGTTCACATCCAAGGAGTTCCGTCACTAAGGTGCCAGCTTGAGACAAGTTTAGTACTACAGAAATATGATAATCGGTCTTGTATCTATACAAACCACTAGTACCCAATACCGATTTGCATATTACCTGATACTATTCAGAGACCGTAGATTGATTCCCGGAAGATCATTTAACGAAAAAGGTATGTCATCATGTTACTTCCCTTTAGACTTATATCTTCTATATGGGAAGTACAGATATTCGAGATCTTTTCCAACGCAAGCTCATATTGGACGCTTTGCAGGATCGTCATACCTAATTCCTGACAATATCTCATCGATCATCGGAATATTCGTCTGTGGATTCATCCACACGGCATTCTGGCAGAAACTGAATCGCGACCCCAAAATCATCAGAAAGTCATGCGGCTCATCAGAGCAGATTCTGTTGAATACTTGAGAATCGTCCCCCGCGTGAAAGTCGTTAAAACTTACAAAATATAGGAGACCGATCAGATATCCAGCTTCGGACTCCTCTCGTCCTCGTTTTGGGGTGAGAATTTGGTACGGAACTGGTAGATGACCTAAGTATTTGAAATCTATCGTATGGCCAAGGTTCAATTCCTCCATCACGAAAAACCGCGAGCAAATCCTCCCATACTTTCTCTTCGGCTGGAATTTCTTGGAGCCATCATTTGGAAAGATCTACAGGTAAATGAGAAAAATTATTAGTCATACCCCCCGCAGCCATTGGCAAAACAGCCAACTTTTTGACGAATTGATTTAGATGTTTGTATCACAGCACAGCAGAGATATTTTGTGCATAAGTTCGACCCACTAATAACAATGTGCGCGGAGAAGATGCCATTTTGGAAATCTGATTAATTTTGAAGATAGGCGCCGATTCATATTGCCTGGAGCCTGATTCTTAAGTTGTTTGTGTTGATGGCTCGTTCAAGTAGGCGCTCAAGCGCCTCAGATCAGCATTTGTCCCTTGTGTTCGGAACAAGGTTACGATAAGTCCGAGTCGGAATCGGCTGTATATACTCCGTAACCAAACATAAGTGTCCTGAAATGATGACGCTTGCGGAGAATAGGGAATTGTATTGATGGAAAATGGAATCTTTTGGGATCGACGTAAACGCGGGTTCCGGGGGTAAGGAGCGTTTTCGGAGGCCTCTGCGCGGCCAGCATACAGTTCACAGATCACCAAGACTTTGACCGTTTCCAGCTCAGTGCCATTGTTTGGCGGGATGCTGAGTTAGTAACAGTAGGGTCAAATGTCTCA
>JABAJX010000164.1:0-17348 GCA_018221735.1 Termitomyces sp. K1Aa
ATGAGTTACAATCACTCACAATTATTGTAGTCACTTTCAACATGATATAATATTTTTATTTGGTTATAATGATATACAATCCGGTTATAATCTTGCCAAACAAGTGTAACTCTCACAATGTCTTATCCAGAATTCTGCAGATTTACTGATGCAGGAGTGCCCGGGAGGCGATATGAACAAGTTGGCCTCGTGCCGAGCCGGAACTCGAAAGTCGGCTCAACCGGCCTCATGCCGTGAAGAGACCCCGTCTCAGTACTTCTTAGTGTAGCGGAAGTTACTTATATGTAGTATGATATCGATATCCTGGTACTAGTATAACACAGCCAAAACACGCTATATAAGATGGAAATTACTTCTGTACATAGAGAACCAAGAGAGACTTGAAAAACGGCACACCAAGAATGTATATCCTATAAATCCTCCTGCATAAGAGTCTTCATCGGGTACTATGGTGATAATGTATTCGATTGGTATTCAAATCCTAAAACATAGTTATGCGGTCCCGGGCATTAGCACACTCATGTTCTTTTCATAGTCTGCCCACTCCCTTCTGGCCACTTCGACTCGCTGCAGAGAGCGAGGTTCGAAAATGGCCGGAAATTCGAATGGCATGTTAGCGGCCTATACATTCACCATCATATTCAGCATATACACCGTAGAAGAGAAATGAATTGTCTACATCTCCATGGAATGCGGCATCGCTGTCGTCGTATTCAAATTGTCGACCAGTTTCAGGATCGACTTCGTTGGAAGCACGGATATCGAATGTCCACAGCATTGTGACGATATCTATCCACAGTGATCGCTCGGCAAACGGAATACCTGGGCATTCTGTAAGACTGATAAGAAATTGTGTTGAATCAAATCGGGGTGGGGGACCAGACCGCGTCGACCAAATCCAAAGGCACTTGTCTCATAACCTGACTTAAGTTTACCTTCAGGGTCAAGGAAGCGCTCTGGCATAAATCGATCGTGATCCTCAAACTTTGACTGGTCATGTTCAATTGCCCTGATGAAGAGTAGATCGTTTGTTATCACTGTAAGGATGAGCGGTTTACTCACAGTGTAACTGGGAATATGAGGCTGCCTTTGGGAATGAAATACTCTTGTCCATTATGCTCAATCGTATCCTCGGCAGTTGAACGGTGAGGTAAACCGAAACTAACTAGATTTCCAAGTGAGTCTCAGCACACAACTAAGATGCATTGAGCATGCCTGCGGGGCGCCAACGGAGAGTTTCTGTACGATGTAAGGTGACATTGTCAAAAGCATGCAGATAACAGAATATAATAACCCACCTCGAACAACAGCCTCTATATAGGGAAGGAAAGGACGGTCCTTGAAGGTCGGTAAGCGATCAGGCCCTACAACATGGTCGATTTCTTTTTGCGCGGCAATAATCCATGCGGGATAACGAATGCAAGCAAGGACAAAGGTCTGGAGGGCCATTGTGGTCTGACATGACGTGAGAAACAGGAAACCGCAAAGACTTCTACATAACATTTACCGTTCCGATAGCAGCCTACAATTTTTGTAACATGTAGTCAGTAAGAGAATACATTTTACCGAGCAACAATGAAGTATCACCCACCACTGCAAATTGTCTCATCAGGCGACGTTGATCCCCTTCAGGTTTGTCCTTGCCCACAAAGATCGAAGCCCATCTACAAGACAGGCAATTGGTGAAATTACCACATCTGTTCAGAACAAGAACACGTACGTATTCATGCCAGACGCATTGCGATTTATAGCATGATCTATGAGTTTCTCGTAGAGGGCATCATTTCGCTTTCGAATCGACCGTGCACGGAGTCGCCATGGCATTGGACCAGGTATCAAGTCCAAGAAGGGGAAGAAATTAGTGATACTCGCTGTGGGAACCACAAAGTGGGCCATCTCAGTGATAACCTGTTTAAAAGAGATTGTTAGTTATGGCAACCCAGGGAGAGTCAAATGGCTATGCACTCACGGCAAAGAGCTCTCTGAGTTCAGGTTCATTCCCTGTTGGACAATGAAGGCCAAATGCTGCTGTAAGTATGACACTTGATCCGAGTCTGAGAATTCGACAATTAGTGTGACTCTTCCACAGAAACGCAAACGAGTGACCTTTCAATGTGGTGAAACCAGTTTTTCCCCCCATCGTCAAGCAGATGCTGGATGCTTAATACAGCCTCAAATTCTTGAAGAAGCTCTGTCTTCCCAGCTCGTACGACAGACATGGTTTGATTTGTAAGTCTGCGGCCAATTGATCTCGCGTCACTGCCTAGAGCCCAGAAATCCTTCGTAGGATCAACGTGATTGTGCTGAACTCACAGATCGTCAAGAGCATTAGTAACGTAGAGAAAAATGACTCGCAAAGTAAGGCAGACTTGGTCGCGCTGAATTCTTGGCCGAGTGGTTTACAAGCAGATCCTTGGACACTTTCATGTTCCCAATCAGGATAACAGTCTATTGAGAAGTCAGAGTCGATGAAAGTCATGTTTGGATGGAGTTCCTACCGAGCCGGCCAAATTCAACGATACGAGACCTCCATACTGTTCTAGGAGGCCTTTGAAGTAGGTTGCAAGATGCTAATGTCTCGTTAAAATGCGCTTTTTCAAACAGAATGGCGAACGGAAGACGTACCTCCCTCGGCGCTTGTAGGAGATTTCCAAGGAGTGGAATTCCACGCGGGCCTGGGGGTAGAATACGGCTATTCTTAGAGTTGAAACGGCGAGCGTAAAAGCTCCCGAGTACAATGAGAATGGTACTAGCAACGGTAAAAGTCAATCGACTGATGCTCGACATGGTGGAATGTTTAAAAACGGAGGGCACCAGGGAGAGGAACTGCGCAAGCTAAAACTACGAGCGTACGCGTACGTATTTGTATTCTGCCCGACCCGGTATCTAGGAACATACAATGAGAGACATGAGATATTGACGTTAGACTAATCCAAATGTAGCCGACTATTGCTCACCATAAACTTTGAACTATTTGAAGAACGGGCATAGATCAGACCTATCCGCAAAAAGCGGAAGTGGTGGAGGCGTTCAAAACGCAACCATTGGCATCATGGTGGCACGGAACGTGGTTCTTCGACGTGATCGCTCTATGATAAAAAAAAAACTCTTGATTAACGCACCTCTGTGCATTTACTTTCCCGCTGGTCGCCGAGCATTTGTGAGGATGTAACCAATGCATTACAGCGGAAAAAGAGCTGCCTTGCCACTCATGTATTCCCGAGGAAAAGTCTCAAATTCCTGACTTGAGGGTGTCTGCGTAAGTAATTGAAGTTTTGGTCGTTCGAGTAACGTGTTCCTAGAGTCGGTGACTCGAGGTCGGTTGTTCTCGGCATTTATTTGAGAATAACGGGGCCGAATGGTTTCAGCGTGAATGTAGCTGGATACATGTAAGTATGTACGTATGTTCCGTATGTTCTCTTCGTGGTCTTCGTTGGGGTCTCCGGCTACTAGGAGACCAAAAGAGTTAGTGGCCCAGGTGTAGTATGCAGAACAGAGAAAAACATTTGTAAACAGTTTCACGTTCAAGATCAGTCCAAGATTACTGGGGAGCAAGGAGACCCTTGTCAGGCCTATTACCCTATCTGGTTTGGTTTTTTGTGGCGTAGCCAAGCGACGATGCTTGTATGGTGTAAAACGAATGTCACGGTGTGTTTGAAGATCCCGGCTAAGTACCGACCGGGAGCGGCGGTCCGCGTGTTCACTCGGAACTTCCCACACCACACGTTTCACTAAGTAGCGCCGCATTGTAAGCTCTGAAAATTTGACTACATGGTGACTCTTGTTGCCTTGTCTTCCGGAGTTCTTCTGTCAACACACTTATCAAACAAAAAGACACTCCATCTCTCGGCTAGATGACGGCGAAACTTCTTACCCTCTTTTTGTGGTGTCCCTTCCGTCTGCTCTCAGAAGTCTAGTAAGAATGACACTGGCGTCGTCGTTAGTAATACCTGAGATAGGCTCCTTGCAAACGGAGTCGCGCAACAACGAGTCAACGCAGATTGATGTAGTGTCGACGGTGTATATGTGTAGTGTGTTTCTGCCCTTTTTATTGCTCTCAATTCATTCTGATTTTGTTCGGGATCGTTCGTGTTGGGTAGGTATTATCAACGCACAAGACGCAATTATAGCTTCAGCCGTACGAGAATGCATCCCTGTGATTGCAGAGACTATCGACCTTATTGCTGAAAGAGTGAGAAAGGGAGGGAGGTTGCTGTATATTGGAGCTGGGACGAGTGGGAGGTCAGGATCGTATCTTCTACCTTGCCCATTTCCCGTCGATTGAAGCTTGAAATGTGACTATAGGCTTGGTGTGCTCGATGCTTCTGAAATGTACGCTCATGTTTTTACTACTTCGGTATTCTGTATTCTAACGATACAGCTTCCCACCAGCCCACCTACTTTCTCTGCTCCCTATGACCAATTCGTTGCGTGAGACCCCTCCTGTCACTCTTCATCCCATACCGGCTCAATATAAAAACCCAGCCTGATAGCTGGCGGTGAGGCTGCCATTCGTCGTGCCGTCGAAGGCGCAGAAGACTCCACCACGCGCCCTATCGACGATCTCAACGCCATCATCCCTGCCATAAATACCCTAGACACACTGATAGGTATCGCTGCGTCCGGGAGGACACCATATGTTCTCGCCGGTCTTGAGCATTGTAGGGAAAAGAGGTTACTGACGGTGGGTGTTTCTTGCGTGAGCCCGAGTGAGATGAGGGACAGGGTGGAGTGTTTGATTGAATGTGTGGTTGGGGCGGAGGTTGTTACGGGGAGTACGAGGATGAAGGCTGGGACGGCGACGAAGATGGTGAGTCCGTTCGTTTGTATAGCGCGTGTGGTTCCTGGGAGTCCTGATGAGACGCGTGGAGGGTAGATTTTGAATATGATTTCGACAGGCGTGATGATTCGGATTGGGAAGACGCATGGCAACTTGGTACGTTTTCTCTCGTGTTTTCTTTGGTCGACAGTATCTCTGACAACCTGATTCTCTAGATGGTGGATGTCAAGTCCTCAAACAGCAAACTGATCGACCGTGCGCGGCGAATCTTCCGGACTTTACACCCGCAGACCTCACGCTCAGACTCTGAGATTGACGCGCTCATCATGTCATGCGATGGTAGTGTCAAGTTAGCTGCTGTTGTTGAGAAACTTCACTACTCGCCCCAGGATGCACGATCCAAGCTCGAGGCTGCTGGAGGAGTTATGCGAAAGGCATGGAACAGCGTACCGAAGGATGATGTACTCCCTACTTCGCTGTCTACACCTCAGCTGGTGCTGACCGTCGATGCTGGTGGAACGAAGTGCACTGCTATCATCGCGAACAAGGATGGTATCCAGGCTAGAGGAGAGGCAGGTCCTTGTAATTTGTATGGCTACCTCATTACATGATTAAAACTTGCTGACATGACCCTTCCTAGTGTGACACGTGGACACGATGCTGCACTCGTAACGATGTCCGAAGCAATCGACCGGGCAATAGAACTCCTTCCGGAATCTGTCCTACCACCTCTCTTCCGAACACAACTACCTCTGGCTCAGCCTCTTTTTGTGGCAGCATGGATCGGTGGTGCAGGCCTCGACCGATCTGCCGACCTGGAATCTGTTCACTCCCGAATTTCAAAACTTCTCTCTCTACCAGACCCTACCACGCTTCTCGTCACAAATGATGCAGCCCTCCTCTCCTCCGCAATCATCAAATACTCCGACGTAGAGCAGAGCCCCAAAAGCCAGACAAAAACCGGAGTTGTTCTTATCACAGGGACAGGCAGCCTAGCTCAAAGTTTTACCCTCACTTCCGCCTCACACAAACTTGTCTCAACTTCCATCGAGCGTGCAGGCGGATGGGGGTACCTCCTTGGTGACGAAGGATCGGGGTACCATATCGGCCGCGAAGCCATTCGCCGTACGTTGCGCCATCGCGATTTAGGACGCCCGCCTACGCCCTTTCATCGACAAGTAGCAGAACACTTTGGATGCATATCGATTGGTGGGATTATTTCAGCTGTGTATTTACCTGTTCGACTCTGTGAAAACTCTGATATCAAGGCGCTTGATGCGGACCCGAAGCTGCGTGTGGCGTCGCTTTGTCCTGTTGTGTTCGCTGCGGCCTTCCCTGCGCGAGTTGAAGAAATAGATATGGAGGCGTTGGAGATTGTAAGAGAAGGGGTCAAAGGAGCGGTGGAGACATTGGTGTGTTTGTTAAAGAATAAGGAGAGTGTTAAGCCAGAAGAGAGTACGCTTGTGCTTGGGGGTGCGCTGGGTCAGGTCAAGGAGTATAGGGAGCTACTCGCACAGGAGTTGAAGAAGATGGGAAATGGATTTGCTTCTGTTGAGGTGGTTAGTGACCCTGCGGGGTGCGCGATTGAGCTGCTTGGTCGGAACTTTTTCGCTTCCGGATCATCCTCGAGGTCCGTCGACTCGGAAGTATTCGAACGTTAGTCTGTTGGATGTATAATACATATGCTACAGGATGCAATACAGATTATTACCGTATATTGAATCTGGAAGAGGGGGTCAACTAAAAAAGTTGTCAGAGCTCACAAATAATTCTGGGAGGACGGGTACCGAGTCGGCCATTGGAAGCGTTGTCTTGAAGGCAACGGACTTGCTGCGCAATAGAAGAATGATTGTTGCTGTGATGTTGGGAAAAATGATGTCTAAAAATCTCTAGCCTCTGAGTCAGTTATATTATAAGAATGGCGTCGAGTCACAGATCATGGGAAATTCAGAAGTTATCGCACAGAAACCTCCAAAAAAGCTCTTGACCCCCCTTTTGGATACTCTGCATATAGTATTCCAGTCAGCGATTGTGGCCTTTGCTCGCCTCATAGGGTTGTCTCGAGAGTTTCTGGTCGTCTTCCGTCAGAACTTGTCGTAGCCACGTGGTTGATGAATCGAATAATTCAAAACCTGATCCACGTGTTTCATGACCGATGCGGTCCTCTCTTGGATCGAGACAGGGCTACCCTCATGGTCGTCGTTTTCTTTAACGTTTGTTGTCTACTTACCAATCTACTGCGGTTTCCTTCATATACCTTACTGTATCACTCCTTCTATTCATCAAGATGCCCGCACTTATCTCCTACAATGACCTCTCAGTCCCACTTGCAGGGGACTATCAAGTCGAAAACCTCACACGAATTGCTGTCGTGTTTGCGATTCTCTTCATATCTCTTTTCGGTATTCGTTCCCATCTTATCCGAGTGTGTCTTGTGAGGCTTATTCTCTTTTTTTAGCTGTGTCTTTCCCGGGACTATCAAAGCAGCTTCCATATCTCCAAATACCGCACCTCGTGTTCTTCATAGGAAAACATTTTGGCACGGGTATGTTTCGATATCCCACGATTGTCGATTCCGCTCAATGGCTATGCTATACTGGATTAGGTGCAATTCTCTCGACTGCTTTTTGCCATCTTCTTCCGGACGCTTTTGAAGAACTACAAGATCCGGAGGTTACTAAAGCATATAAAGGCATCAGCAAATGGATAGGAATGATCATGTACGTCCCTTGCTTGCGTTACACCTTCAATATAAATTTATCGTTGATCTACTCAGATTGGGGTCGCTACTCGCGATCTTTCTCGTTGAATGTATGGTTTCACATTTACTTTGCATCCGAATATCAATAGCTGAGCGCTGATTCATAATTGACTCTTAGACATATCTTCATCATTCGTAGATCACCTCCACTCCAAAACCTCTGCACCTCCCTCCCCTGCCTCTTCACCTGTCGCATCACGACCCTCAAGTCCGCCACGCCACACGGAAGCGATCAGATTACCCGCCGGACCGTCTTCCGATCCAGTCTCCGACTTGACGCCTTGTGGCTCTCCTAACTGCATTAATGGACCGACAGAGCGGACACCACTCTTACACTCACCCAACCCTCCAACACCAAGGCCGAGACGTGCTCACTCACTAGGTAACCTCAGCGATGAAGACCAGAGGTTATTATCGCTTATTCTCCTTAATGCGCCGCGGCTGTCACGGGGAGGTAGTATGCACTCCAAACTAAGTGAGTGGGGCCACGAGGAGGCATGTGTGTGTCACATGCGAGTGATGCATGCGCAGGCGCATGAGGTGGGTATCCTTGACGATGAGGAATCCCCTGAAGAGGGAGAGGCGAGGCATGAGTCGATTGGGAGGAAGAGACAGGTTATCGGCATTTTGGTACGTCTACTCCTTTTCTTTGCTATTGCTTAGTACTATGGTACTGATAACCATCAGATTCTACAATTAGGTATTATGATCCATTCTCTCGTGATAGGTCTTACACTTGCTATCACCCCCGACTTCGGTACAGCATTCTCCTTTCGTTGTCTCTCATTTCTGTCGCTGATGACAAAATGTTCTAGCATCACTCACAACGGCAATAACATTTCACCAGTTATTTGAGGGGCTCTCTCTTGGCATCCGGATAGCAGGTCTTCCGCCAAGCCCCATATCTAACCACCAATGGCTAGCACCTACCCTCTCCATCCTCTTTGCCATCACGACACCGCTCAGCATGGTTGCTGGTATGCTCCTCTTCGATCCTACCACTTCTATACAAATGAAAAAAGAGTCAGGTGTGTTGTGTCCGCTGCCCTTCCCACAGCTTCTACTGATCAATGAGTCCATTACTCTAGTCCATTTACGTCTTACACAAGGTGTAATGGCGGCCATCTCAGCTGGAATGCTCATCTATGCATCCACAGTCGAGATGCTCGCCGGTGACTTTGTCTTTGGGGATGTAACTGGAGACGTTGGACATGGGCATGGGCATGGACATGGACACGGACACGGACGCGGGCATGGATTCGGACAGAACAATCAGCAAGAGACCGAACATGAACACGAAGTCTCAGTGGTGAAAAAGAAGGCGCTTGCCATTTTCAGTTTATTGGCGGGTGCGATAGCAATGGCCCTTGTCGGCCTTCATGAGTAGGTCTTTTCAGTTGGACGGATAGCTAGAAGACAATGCTTGGATTGTATTTATATTACTACTGTAGGTTAGAAAGTTGATCGTAATATTCTGTATGCTGATTATCTATGTACTCGTACGCCTGTCCACTCATGTATTCCCAATTATATGTAGAGATATGTTTATGGTGGTGTTTGCCTAATCCGTCTTCCGATAGAGTGCGACGCAATAGATTGACAAGAAGGATGATACGAGCCAGAAGAAAAGCCAGAGGTGACGTGAGAGTGTAGATGTCGATTGAGAGTTGGATGAGGTATCCTCGCGATTGAGAATCTGTTGGGTCTGCCGCAGGCTAGAACGAGGACGAGGGCTAGGTGTAAAAGGAATCGAAGCAATAGCCTGTTGGTGAGAAAGCGAGCGCGTGCAGGAAAGTGAAGACGAAGGAGGTTGTGCAGCGACAGGAACCGCACAGGAGGAGGCTTGAGGCTTGGGTTCAATCCGTCTATGGCCCGGCACATAAGTGAGAGTGAGGATGACACCTCCCGCAGAGAGAGGGCCTCGCGTAGATGTACCATTGGGGTATCCCATACTGTTGCCTACTGATGGAAGCCTTCAGAAGAAATTGAGTTAGAAATGCGGTGGGTGGCGGTGGTAAACAGGACTTACAGATCGAAGGTACGTATTTGGATCATAACGGATTTGGATCCAAGAGACGCGATGCTTAGTGCGGGGAGAGAGGTGGCTTGGGGCCCGACGAGGGGGTTCATTGGGGTGAGAGTTATGCGGGATGGCATTCTAGCAGATCTAAAGGAGGATTGGTGATATGCACGGTCTTGAGTAGACTGGTTCAAGTTTCTGCTTGTTATTGCCAGTTTTGGGATTATATAAATACAGGCCACCGCTTTGGTAGGTGAAGACCTCGAGGTGGCCAAAGCGGAACACAAGGGGCATTGCTAGACGTCCGTGTTAGATGTACTTGTGTACGTTATGCCAAAGCGCACAAGATAGAAAAAAAGGCCAGTGCACTTTGACCAGGCAATTTGATTTTCCACTACCAGTGTGTGGCCCAAGCACGCGGTGTAAGACATCAGGAAAAAGCAAGTTCGAGAGTACAGATATGTAAATGGCACTGATGAACGTTGAACAGCCAGTACAGCTCAGGCTCGATCTTGATCATGGTAAGATATCTCGATGACTCGGAACCAGGATCACCGTGACAAAACGTCACAGAGATTGCGTGACATGAATTAGTATGTAGTTGACTTTCTTTCTATGTATAAAATCTTCACTGAGACAACGTTCGTAGTTCGCAATGTCATACTAATCTCATCATCAAGAGAGCCTGAGCTTTGGAGCTAGAGGGCGCCCTACGGAGTTTGTCTAAGAAAGGTACATGATCGTCGAGGTGCAGTAATAAATTTGATTGTTGCTGACGGTCGGCAAGTGGCAGGATTTTAATTGTTCGTCAAACGTTGATACCCAATGACCATTAGCTTTTTTATAGGCACTCCTGAAGGACACATACCTCCTTACACTGATCTATTTTGAATGACTTTGGTCAAAACCACAGCGTCTCTCGAATTCTGATGAGTTGATTACTTCTACTACTATTTGATGTGTAGACGTCTCCCCCATACGCTTAGACATCCCTACCGCTCCGCGCTACTCCGCAGTTGACTGGTCCTGGAAGGTTTACTTTTACCTCCTGATCTGATACATATAGGTCTTGTCGATATCAAGCACTCTGAGGATGCCTGTTGATTGTCGCTAGCCTGCAGCTGAGTTGTCAAAGTGCATTATGTTAATCATGCTTATAATAAACATCACGAAAATATACTAATACCTGTGATAAGGGAATTTTCGCCCAGACCTCCCCCAAGCTGTCACTGCCCCTCACCAATGTCTGTGATCGGTTCTTCACAGGACTTCGATGCAACCAGTATTATTGCATACGACATACTTGGATTCTTTGGCCTTTTTGTGAATGCGATCGTCCTGGCGCCAACTCTTTTCTTCGGTGTTCGTAGGACGAAAGCGTGGTCGTACCTCATCTTTTCCTTCCTTTTTTCATCCTTGTCATATACAATTACTGTTGGATGGCAGTTGAGGACTGAAGCTCCCCCCTTCGGTCTATGCTTCTTGCAGGCACTCTTCATATATATGTCTCCGATGTTGTAGGTATCTGTTGCCGTTGTTCTCTATGTATCTTATATTTTATCAAAGGTTCATCGTCTCCTATGGGTGTTTCGTGGTCGATGTGAGCTTTATTTTACATTTTTGTGATGCTGCCGATGCAAAGGATTGTTTCAAGTGCTGGATACAGGGACCCTTCCATTCATCAAGGATGACATTTCGATTATCGAAATTAAAACTACCAGTAAGAAGGGGGGTCCCTTGCCGTTCCTTGTAAACAACTTATACTGTTCTTCAAGCTTGCTGTCCTCCCTTGGCTGGGGTCAATCGGGATATTCCTAGTCGTTTTCCTGGTAAATCATTGTTGATATGATATCTTATGTCTACACGTGTGACAATTGACTTCGAGATCGTGGATGATCCTTCAATGGTAAAACGTGCGAATGATAGGTACTATTGTCATCTAGAATCAACCATACCGTAAGTTAGCTTCATGAACGTTTGTTAGTAGGATGCTCACTCACAAAATCATAGTTCAATGGTCAACATTGGAGTAACTGCTTTGGGCGCTCTATTTGTTCTTCCTATCATGTGTACTAAGTTTCAATCTGGCCAATCATATTACCCATTGAACATTGTGAATCTAGTCTCCATGGCATACACGATCCTCAAGAATCGTTACCGGTGGAACAGAAGGAATCCAGGTGTTTTGCTATCTCTGTATGTGCGGTTGATAGTGTTCAGCATCATTGCGGTCATTGGCTTGAGGCAAGTTTCTTTCAAATCCTCAGACTGCCATCTGCTCTGCTGATCCACTGGAACGGACAGCTTTGCAGCTAGTGCTCTTCACAGTGCTGTTGGTAATCATCCTCCCCCTTCGAGATCAAACTTTGCCCTTATCATCAGTGAGAGTCTTGTGGACTCGACTGTGTTATCATGCTGATTCAAAGTGATTTATGAAAGTGCCCATCATTGGTGGAGTCACTTTTGGCACTAAGAAAGTGAGGAATCCATAGAAAGAATCCGAGAGATTGCTCAAATCATTAATTCTCACGTCAGGATATTCTCGAGTCTTGGTTGTTCTGGAGAAAACGAGAGGTACCAGAGTCTTTTCCCTCTGCTTCCCCTACAGAGCCGAAGACAGTCGCCGCTATGGATGTTGTTTGATGCGGGCATTGTTACCCAACACTTTCTCTGCTACCCGAGAATTACTACATGCATATGGATGTTAATACAAGTGCATGAACTTCTCAGAGATGTAGATAAATACTAGTTTACAACACAGAAACCAGTCAATCCTGGTCCTCGCCAAAAAACATCAAACAATCCGTTCCCGGCACAGGCTCAACGGACGTCAGCACTACAGAGATCAGCACCTGTTCCACTCATCTATCCAAGCACCTAGCTCCACACTACCAGGCACCCACAGTAATCGGAAGAACGGTTTCGAAGCAATGGCCTCCGCACACTTGATCTGCAGGTAATTCTGGAATCCCCTCGCCTTGTTATGTATAAGTACTACGACACAGCTATGTAATATGTTCTCTCAGGGGGATCGAGATGCAGCCAGCGGTAAGCCTGCCATGGTCATGAAGACAGTGACAGTGGAGATAGCGAATGTTTGACATGGAGTTGTTCGGTGTTCATGATACTAGCAATAGAGTCATCGTGTGTCAGTGTGACAGTGCCTGTTAAACCTCTTGTCTAGTAACCTAGAATGCACTTGCGACACTTCGATACATATGACCTGGCAGGTTGAAGAACGATATGCAGGATACATGGCTTAAGGGTTGGGGAGAGAATGCGCCCGCTATCTAATCGCGTCTCAGGCATCTATTTTTAGAAAAGTCGGCAAATGACGCGCTTATCACGTTACCGGAATCCCCGATTCAACAACCGTTGCGAAGTCCGAGTCAGTCCTCCAGGCTCCTGCACATCAAAGCACTTTTACCACCAGCATCGGCAAAAACACTTATTTCCTTGCTCGACAAAATACTTCCTGACGAATCCTCATGTACCTTTCTGATTCCTGTAACCCACCCAAAACCTACCAATGCCCTGCACAAAGGTCACAGGACCCCCAGGTGATTTCTAGAATTGCATAGAACCCCGAGTACCGCAGTCGGCGCCCTTGTGTCCCTGTCTCCTCGACGTCATTTTCAGCGGTCAGCATTTTAATATCCACGAATCAATCCTTGTACTGTTACATGCGAGCACTGCAGTGTGTATTTTTTCGACTAAGTATCGGTAATTCTTGGTCTGTGCGCCAACATTCTATGTATGTACATATTGCTGGATAACGGTTATACATACATCCGGTATTGTGTGTCGGAAGTCGAGGTCTAAAAAAAACTTTTCAGGTACTGCATATGAATCTGGAAAGATAGAATATCCGAAATACTCCCTATTTTGTGGGCGCCTTTTGATAAACAAAAAGCTTTTCTGCCTGTTCTACGCGAGTCGCGACTTGGGACCGATTACCATGGCGTCGTCTACAGAGTCTGAGGGAATTGATCTCTCGCCCACTTTTTCGCCGATATACTGGGGTACGTGTACTTGTCCATCTTCTTCTGAAGGACCTCTCACCACCGCGATTTGATTCATATAAATCAGGTTTTGTCGTGTCTTTATTGTGAGCGTGAATGTTCGTGCCATCGACGCGCCCGTGTTAAAGCCAACCGTGTCTCACTCAGTCTTGGGGGAATTACGATCGTTCAAGCGTACATCTACTTTTTCTCTTCCCAGAAGGATAGGCTCTTTGTGCGGTTAACGGTACGCGTCGTATTCATGAGACACATCTTGCTGCTGAAACATCCTGAGCCAGGCCTTATCTATGCTGTGTGTGCATTCTTCTCGTGATTATAGGGGCAGACCTGACGTTTCCTCCTGCAGGCTTCTGGACCTTGCGTCCTCAGTTCTGATAGCGCAATCAGTCTACCATTACTTGGTGAGTGTAGAGTTCATTTATCACAGAATTTGTTTTGTTCATCGCGAGAATCACAGATCCCCCATTTTGGCTCCCTTCTACCCCTAAATTCTGTCACATAGTGCGTCTTTGGGTGTACAAGACAACTTCATGCTCATTCCACGTTACCTCAGCGAGCTATCAGCAGAATGCCTTGTATCCACATTGATTACTTTCATGTGAACATTCCTGATATTCTTTCACGGATATGACTGACTTCGGAACAGTTCTCAAATGTATTTCGTGTACCAGCTGTATATCGGTACGTCTGTGTAATTATTTCACTTTTGGTGCTGCTAGGTTTGACTGGTGACCTCGAATGCAATCTAGTCAAGCATGTGGTTAGTGGACCCACGCTTGTGGTAGGTTCAATTGTAAGTTGACTTCGCTTTCCTATACTATGTCAGGGTAAACCTCACCCTTATTTCAACAGACTCTTTGCGCCTTCTTGGCTCTCGGTATGTTTCGCTCCACTTTTCGTCACAAATTCTCAGTCCATTCTGGGGGCACATAGCTGGAGGCGTTGGTGCGTAGTTCAATATATCTTCTGGACTTTCTTTTGATTTGAGAACTATAGCCTGCGTGACGACTATGATTATATATCGTCATGGGGTACTCGCGAACAGAAACGGTGTTTTTGCTGTGAGTAATGTTCTTTCAGAGTACTTCCTGTCAGGCTCATCAAGTTGTTTCCAAAGATTTTCTTTGGCATCGCTAAAGGATTTGGGACACTTACCGATATTTTGGCAACTATTGCGATGTGCTTGTATCTTACTTCTGCGAAGACCGGCATGTCACAGTGAGTCAAGTTTTTTGGGTCTACATTTTAATTGCTAAAATCTCGCCTTCCCAACACCATAGAACGAATACCCTTCTTAATAGGGTTGTAGGATTCGTCATCCACCGTGGTGCCCTGGTTACCCTTATCCAGACTCTTCTTCTCGTAACTTTTTACGCACTCCCTCACAACTTATCCTGGTGAATTCGTCCGGTAATCTCAAAAGATTGTAGTCGTCTGACATCTTGAACCCTACTATACAGGCTTGCGTTTCACATCAACGTTACGAAATTATACGCGAACACCTTTTGTAAGTTAACAATGCATAGAATAATTGATAATATCTTGACAACAATTCACAGTCGCAATGTGAGCACACTAGTGACCAAAACAGCGTACTCGAGACTGATATCTCATCTCAAGGCTCAATGGGCGGAATCATTATAAGGAAAAGCGCCACCCTCACTCTTCTAGGTATAAACCCAACTTCACAAGCACCCGACACACATTCAAGAATAGAAGCGACCACTACGACCTCCGCACATTTGACCTAGTTGTATGATAAGCGCTTGATTGGTGTGCGTGTGACCGATTCGGCTGACATCATTTGTTCAGGAGGACCATGGCACCGCGACTATTACAAAAACGGTAACTGTAGAAGTTGCAGAAATCTAATGGTTCTGTGTTTGGTGGCGTCGTTTTTCCTACTCACTTTCGTTACTGCGTTCCTTTCCATTCTATCTATTCTCTCCCATGTAACACTGGACACAAACAATCATTATTTTGTAGGCTATATGATTTGGCTAAAGGTTCACCTTGGTGTATTGCATGCACATCACGGGTGACTACAGTATGTAGCTTCCCAATTACGATGATGACAAACATATGCTTTATACGCCGACTGATGCCGTGATGTTCTGCATTTAAGCGAGAGTAGCGAGTGCATCAAAATGTGCCGGGGATTCAGGGCTCGCCAGATAGAAAATTCGCTTGTTTTTGTTATCCCCGATCCCATCAACAATTGAACCTTTTATGGACCAATCTCTGAACGCCTCGCTTGACTGACTCGGAGGCCATGTGGACTGTGACTCCTGACTCTTCAATTGAAGCAAGTCGGAAAAGGTCGGGAGTCTGACAGGAAGCCATCCAATCATGTTGTTGACAAAATTTTGTAAATTGTGATCCTCGACTCCATTTGAGCTGTCTTTCTTTAGATCTTTCAGGCTTTCAGGTCGAATTGGAGCGTGAAAAGTACGGTATATATGCACATAATCATGAGCCTAGTGTTGTTTAAGTTTATCAAGCATTAATGGGGTAGTGGTAACCTGGGTCGTTGCCATACGTGTTGACTCGACCCGCCGGGGGTTCGATTCCCTCTTAATGCAATGACGTACGCGAGAAGAAAACGTTTTGCTTCACACGATTATCATTATAACGAGCTTTATTGACAAGGCCGTTCTTTCCCTTCCCTATTCTGCATATAAGAAAGGATTGACATCTTCAGTGCAATCTCAGGCCTATCTCTTCATCGGCCAATCGATATCATGTAGGTACTCAATAAAAACGTGTAGTCTACTGACGGGCAAACAGATATCCTTGACTCATGTCGCTTCTCGTCCTCTCCAGCGCGGATGTTGACCATGTCCTCGCTGACTTTTCTCCCCTTGAGCTCCAAAATCTCATGGCCCGCGTCTTCTATCTCATCTCTGCGCCTCGGCAGTCGCCCCCTGTTATTGAGATGCCCCATCGCACATCAATACATCTCCAGAACCATACTGCTCTTTTCATGCCTGCTCGTGTCGCACACCCACACCTCTGTGGGACTACTCTCAAGGCCGTGAGCGTCCCCCTGAAGTCAGACGATACCCACGGGCTCCCTGCATCAACCATCGTCATAGACGAGGAGACAGGCACAGTCAAAGCGCTCGTGAACGCGCGTAGTCTCACTGCGTTCCGTAATGCCGCCGGTAAGCTTCATATGGTCCCTATCATTGCCGATAAGATCACCAAACCTTCACAGGATCTCTATTGTCTACTAACATCGTCGGTCTCCGTCCTACATCTGTCGTCGCCTTCGGCGCAGGTAAACAAATCGACGCACACCTCGAGCTTCACCTCCGCTCCTTCCTTACTCTCACATCGTGTACCATCGTTAACCGCACCTCAAATGACCGTGTGACCACCCTCGCCCAACGCCTCCGAGCGCGCTTTCCTAATGTCACAATAACTGTCCTTGCACGGAACGAGGGCCATGATACGGAAGCGCAACTCCAAGCAGCCATTTCTGTCGCCTCGTTGATCATCTGCGCGACATCCGCCACTGCACCGCTATTCCCTGCTGCATGGGTGCGCACGGGAGCACATGTCGTGCTTGTAGGGAGCTATACACCTGCCATGCGAGAGGTTGAACGTGAACTTGTGCTCCGCGCTGTTGGGTCACCATCGCGATTGTTAGTGGATTCTCGAGAAGCCTGTGCGATTGAAGCTGGCGAACTGATCGATGCGGGCATTGGCTCGAGCCAAGTCCGGGAGATCGGGGAGTGTGTCGGCTTCGAAGAGACAGGTGAT
>JABAJX010000165.1:0-17174 GCA_018221735.1 Termitomyces sp. K1Aa
TCAATCAGTGCGAGGGTCGCTGGCCAACCCTCAGTGTCACCAATCCTTCCAACCCCAGAGGGGCAATCAGAAAAGGCCACCAAAGTATTGGCACTAACTCGCCCCCTCATAAAAAAAGGATTTGGTAAAAGAACAAAGACCAGAGAACACCCAAGTCGCCATCGAACCCGACGGTGTCAGCCGTCCTCCGCTGGGTCAGGGCGGGGATCAATGGCTGCCCGCCAAGGCTGAGGCCGGTCCTGCTACCCACATCTGTCGCTCAGTCCTTCCAACCCATTCAGGGCAGTCGGAAAGGCCGCATGGACGTAGAGTGACTCTGACAGGGGGTCTTTATAGAAGAAGCTCGGATGCACGTACCATGAATGGGAGACACTGCCTGCTATGAAAGAGAGAAGGGCATCAACTACAAAGCCAGCCACTGAAAGTGGTGGTACTCACGGGATAGCTTCCAGTGAATTATGCAAGGCGAGTTAGCCGAATGATCAAAGGTCCACGTTGCTTGAAACAGCGACGCCAGATGGTGGATCTAGTCGTCATGGTAGAATGACCTGTGCAAGGCGAGCCAGACGATGAGCAAGGCGTAATGCGCGACGCCGAAGCACTCACCAGGTACGCTGTACGTGATGAGGAACAGCGAGCTCAAGCTCGTCGAGTAGAGATAGAGTAAGATGATAGAAGGAGATGGAAGAAAAGGAATGGGGGGCACTTGAGCATCGAGCGTGTCTTATATACCCTCAATGTTTGGCTAGTCAGCCACAACTACCAAACTCGAGGCTATTTCACATGTGTGAAGAAGATCCTCGGACGTCCGAATATGACGACAGCAGTGGTGAAACAGTCGATAGCAACATTAACTCTCGATCAGTGGGGGCCTTGTTGAACGTTTAACTTGTAAGGATTGGCAAGTGAGCCGAAGACATCCACATCAAGAGTCCCGCCTTTGACCAAATCAAGCCATCTTCAATTATATAGAGTGGCAAGAATGCCACACTGAAGAATCGAGCTCGGGGCCGCCGCACCACTGTTAAACGTTAGAACTTGGTAGTTACTACGCCCACGTGATTACGACGCGTACTGAACGCGTCCCAGTAACGCGTCGAATTTTTGTTGAACGTGATCTGATTCTGAGGACGTAATCGCAATGGTTGATGTTCGGAAACCTAGATTCAAGACCTGTAAGTAAGTATAGCCCCGTTTTGGGGGGCTGGCCTTGGGCTCTTGAATCTTGAAGCTTTGAAGATCGAGCCTAGGCCCGCGCTGAGTGTGACCATTCGTCAAGTCATTTAAACAACCCAAACGTCATCCCTACCTAGGCGACGTTGACTGTGCATATGTCAATTTGATTCTGCATAGTTAGATTGATACATGTTTTATCGAGACTCCGAGCTGTCAAAACCTGCTGAAATCGAGTTGGATCAGGACACGAAAGGCGATTACTCACGAATGACAACGACGAGTTCTATGGAAGCGTCAGTTATAACTCATGCTATTGAGAGAGAGCAGTAGAGTAACGGCGAGAAATAGGTTACATTCTGACTGATATATCATAATCTAAATAGTTGGGAGGGCTATGAAGTTAGTTGCAGTAGGGTTACAAGAAATCAAAATATCCAGAGAGGCGAGTAGGACGTTCCAGTTGTCAACATGAGTGTTATGCATGTGTGCATATAGATTAGTTATCCGATAGATCATTCCTTTTGATGCTTTTGGTCCTCTTTACCAACCATCATTTCCCATAGTTCGGGACCATCCCGAATGATGGCCTAAGGACGAGATGGTAAACCAATGACTATTGATGGGATGGGGCGGGAACAAGCTTACGATGATAACTTCGACAGCAATCAGAGCGATAATGACCAACTCCATAGAATGGGTAGATGACTGAGAACCGAATCAGGTTGTGCTACTGATAGCGATAGCGGAAGGATAGGGGAAAATACCTCGGTTAGAAGTTGCCGTAGGACTGATTGAGCCTCTGCTGCATAAGTAATTTTGTCGTTGACGGAAGCGGTGCGTTCTTTGACGTCGAGAGCGTCGGTCATCGAATCGAAGTAACCTAAGGAACTTTGAAATGAGACAAAGTTGGGCTAAGGACTTCAGAGATCGTACGTTCAAGTTCTGGTTCAGCCCAGTAAAAGTCCGGCACATCGCTAAAATTCTCGCGGTTAAGATTAAGGCCTTGCCTGAATTTCATGAGTTCTCCCAATTTTTTTATTAGTTGCACCCGACCCATGCCAGGTTTGCCTGTTTTGATCAAGGAATGGGGCAGTTGAGCCATTGATGTCAGATAGACGTCCAGTGAGACTTCGAGTGCAGACAGCGCCGTAGAACGTGAAAGAGCCTGAGAGTACGCATATCGGGCTAGAAGAGTTTCTTCTGGAAGGGCCATAGGCGGTAGGACCTTAGGAGAAGCATGTACCGAGCTCAGAGGTGCCTTCTGGCCAAGGATAATCAGGTCTCCCTGCAAACGCGTGTTTCTGAACGCATCCTAGAGTTAGCGTCCTTCATTCGAGCAGAAAACATGTGCCACTCAACTCGATAGGGTCCACGACGAATTCGAGTTCCTCCGTCTCTGCGTCTGCGAGAGGGGCAACCTTGATACCCGGGACCAGGTCAATGACCTCGGCTGCGAAGCGACGCGCGTCTGCTTCTCCTAGACCCCAGCAGACGAAACTCCCATTGGAAAAGATGAAGACTTCACCCTCTTTGCCTGATTCACCCCATTTTGGTATCCAAAGTGACTCGTTGAGCGTTTGGGTTAGGGCGGGAAGATTTGGGTGAAGACGGAGACGAGAAAGAAGGTAACGTTCTGCGGTGGCAAGTGTAAAGACAGTTTTTATGTCACTGCGGGTGGGTGTACGTGTTTCTCGGATTGGAATGGAGGCGGAGGCTGAACGACGGAGGGGAGTGGTTGCCTTGGGTTTTTTTGGTGGTTCGTCGATGCCGTTGGAGGAATTTACAGAATCTGAGAAGGAGCGTGAATGACTGGAGACAGCTGAAGATAATGGACGATAGTAGATTGGAAAATGACAGCGAGCAAGTGGCAGGCGGAGAGTGCCCAGCATGGCGGAACGTCTCAACAAATAAAATATCGCAGTCTCCCACACTTATAAGATCGGCTTCACAATGCCTATTGCAAATTATTGATTCTACCATTCCTGAGATCAGTCTATGCAGATAAAATCCAATTCCTCCAAGCCTGTCTCTTTTTATGAATTTTGCAATCCAATCAATCCTCAACTGCCTCCGTTGTAAACACGAGAGCGAATCCATCATCTCCAGCACTAATCACAACCGAACCATCCAGACCGAGCGACGCATCCAGCACAGCCGCTTTGTGTCCTGCATGTTCTCGCACAAGTGTCCCCGACCGCGCGTCCCAAGTGCGTAGAGTTCTGTCCGCAGATGCACTGACGACAAGGTACCCCTTGGGAGCGGGGTGGGTCAAAAGCTTCGTGATGGCATCCTGAAAAGAGTGATCTCAGCACGGGACTATCTCAATTTTCTGTGGAAAAAACGTACAGAATGCTCAAGCGTGGCACGCAACCTCATCGTGCTCAGGTCCCATATGCAAGCCTTGCCATCGGTCGCCCCAGTAATGGCAACACCGGCACCTGCACCTACCCCGGGAAGGTCCACAAATTCGATGGCTTCGATACTTTCCCCCTCTGTGTGCCCCCCAAGGGTGGCGACGACTTCGCCCTTGTTTAGGCTAACGACTCGTACGCCGCCTGCCCCACCACCGACAACGGCTAGGGTAGAAGAAGGATTCACTTTGAGGGAGGTGATACCATCGAGATCGAACCGCCCATCTCCGGGTGTCAGTTTGAAAACAGGTGTGGGGGATCGAGGATCCCAGAATATCAAGGTTCCGTCCGCGCAGGCAGTTATTACTCTTTTGCCTGTGAATTTGGTGATTTAAATAGAAGCAGAGATGTAGCGATCTTATGCATACCATCTGGCGTGAATTCGCCACAATTGACTGCTCCAGAATGACCTGCGAATACCTGCATTGTGTTACCCGAAGGCACTGTTACAAATTGTTACATGGGTTCCCAGTTTAGAAAAAGAGGGAAACATACATTGCCATAGCCAGACAGTCGAATCATTCGATCCGGCAAGGAGAACACTGCCTTTTGGATGCCATCTGAGGAACTACAGACCAGCTGAGCTCGATGCTGAATTGCAAGATATCAGATAGACACACCATGACTTCATCAGGACCTTGCAACTCCGTCAAAAATTCCCAAGTTCTATAATTCTCTTGGCCCACTCTCCTCCATACTCTTATCTTCCCATCCATCCCTCCCGTTGACACCATCTCCCCATCTAGGCTCCACGCAATGGAAGTCACGCTGTCCGTGTGCCCTGACAACTTCGCAATAATTTCTCCGTCTGTTATGTCCCAGATATAGCCCAGATCATCCTCTCCCCCAGTCGCGGCAAGGGCCTGCGTTGGATGCCCAGCTACTGTGAAGACGGATTTGCGATGTTCAGGAAAGATTTGGACTGAATTGTTTTGTACAGATTCCCCTGGCTCGCCGCCGTCCTCTTCATCTTCGTCCATGGGCACGTCACCATCGTCTACGATTTCTTCAAGGATATCATCTTGTGATATGAAGTGTTCCTCTTGGTCGATTTCCTCGTCTAACTCTTCCTCCTCGTAGTGTTTTTCGGCAGACATGATTTCGAAGAGGCGAGATCGTGGGTTCGAGTTGTGATAGATTCTTTCGCGACTTCAGTCTATTATAAAGTCCTTGCTGAGTCAAATGAGGGATTAGTAAACTCTTCACCTAGCGGTAACTCTGCTAGATGATAGGACGATAAAAGTTTGTATCACCACCACGTGGAATTCGATCAGTCAGCAATGAGCAACGTTTCTCCGCTCGCAGGCTGAACTTCGGGGAATGCAATATGTACATACATACTTAAGTCCATGAAGAATAGACTTTTTGACATGAACGCTACCCTGAGTATTTCAAGTATAGTTAGTTTCCTTCGACCGTCTCAAGTAGCCCTCGGCGAAGTTATCTAATCTCACCGAGCTGCATCGGAGATGAATCAACCGTCCGACGTGTCGACACGTCAGTTGTATTTATGTTTCTATAAGTTTCCGTGAACCAGATATTCTTCCCCCACCGTTATGTTATTGTCTATACCTCTTCTTGCTACACTGATAGCAAGTGTTACCGCGTCAAATGTGATTGACCTCACTTCGGCCGACTTTGACTCTGTTATTGGAAAGGGAAAGCCTGGTCTTGTTGAATTGTTAGTGCTTAGACTGGATATCTGACGCACTCACTTGACTGATCCTTGGATACATAGCTTTGCACCCTGGTGGTAAGTTCCTGTTGTTCCCGTCCTATAACTCGTCCTCACGCTTTTCGGAAGTGGACATTGCAAGGTGACATGCACATGAACCGAAGAACTTCCCGATAATTTATCCTCTTCCGTGCAGAACCTCGCTCCAACGTACGAGCAGCTTGCAGATGCCTTTGCTGAAGCGAAAGACAAAGTCGTCATTGCGAAAGTAGATGCGGATGCAGACAAGGCACTCGCAAAGAAATATGGTATCACAGGGTTCCCAAGTACGATCTCTTTATACTCTCCATAGTGGTGACATATTAAACGTTCGAAGCCCTTAAATGGTTTGATGCAAAGGGAAAGCACGAGCCATACGAATCTGGACGCGACCTTGACACTCTTGCGGCATTGTACGTTGAAACATACTTCTTGCTCGAGTCGTGTACCAATCCCTACCCCCACCTTAGTGTTTCCCAGAAGTCAGGCGCCAAGTCAAATATCAAACCTCCACCTCCTCCAGCCACTACCATTCTTGACGTTCACAATTTTGACGAAGTCGCGCTTGTACGTTAATAAGGATCGCATCATACAATCCTTCTAATACTCGAATAGGATCCCACAAAGAATGTCCTCGTGGCGTTCACAGTATGCAGTTTCATTGTGTCTTGCTTTCCGTGATTGATGTCTTCGGAATAGGCACCCTGGTGCGGTCACTGCAAGAACATGAAGCCCGCCTATGAAGCAGGTGTGTAGCCAGCGTGCATCTGGTCTGAATGTATATTCATTCAATATGGACAGTTGCTACTACATTCAAGTCAGAGAGTAACGTCAGTCTCTGTCAGCTACAAACATTCTTCATACAAGGCTGACTGATCGAAATCTAGTGTGTTGTTGCTAACGTTGATGGCGATGACAAGAAGAATGCTGCTTTGGCCCAGAAATACGAGGTCACTGGCTTCCCTACCATCAAATTCTTCTCCAAAGATAACAAGGAGCCTATTTCTTATGACTCTGGTCGTACTGAGGCAGCCTTTGTTGCCTACCTGAATGAGAAATGTGGAACCCACCGCGCAGTCGGTGGTGGCTTGACAGATCAGGTGAGTACGATGATCATCAACTCCACATGTGTTAAAATAATGTTCATTCATACTGACTTCTTTTTTTAGGCCGGCCGTCTTCCTGAATTCGATTCTCTTGCCACCAAATTCTTTATTGCTGGAGCTGACGCCAGGAACTCAATCCTCAAGGAGGCATCTGTTCTCGCAGCGAACGTTGGTGAAACTTCTAAACAGTATCTCCGCGTGATGGAGAAGGTCGTGAACAGCAGCGAGGGATATATCCAGAAGGAGGTTGCTCGGTAAGCCGTTCACATCGATGTGACTCTGGATCCATTGCTTATATATACATATTCACGGCATAGTTTGGCGAAGCTTCTAGAAAAGAGGAACCTCAGCCCCTCCAAGTTGGATGAGATCAAAATTAAGGCGAACATTCTCAGCGCATTTGCTGAGGAGAAGGTGAAAGAACCCGAGAAGATCTCTCGAGCAGAAGCTGAGCTGTAGTATCATATAGTCCATGTAGTGGATATATAATTGATTACTCCCAGCCCAGAGCAGAAGTACATCAGTGTATTAACCATTCAATATCCGGCGCTAAGTGCTAAGCGAGATGCATTACTGACAAGTGATCATGGGAAATTCAGATATTAACCGCCTCGTGTCATTGAAGCGAGTTCTCGTGATCACGATAGACTCTTTTTTCACCAGATGCTCAAAAACAAAGACTACGTTGCTTCAGCGTCCATTACTGAATCATATACTTATTATAGTGCTAGATACGCACGAAGTCAAGACATTGATCCTCTGTCGACTGCATTACGATATTCTCTGACACAAGCTCGGACATAAAAGTCATTACCACGCACGATCTTTCCTCCCCTCCTTCCAACGCCCTTATACCGTAGCAATGTCGGTTTCTTTTCAGGACGAACAGCCGAATATACTCAAGTCGACTAGTATGTTTGGATATCGCGAAGGAAGACGGGTATGGAGGCACATGTCAGCACGGAAATACGAAGAACAAATGGATCATCCATCAAGTATACAGATCGTAACATGGAATCTCGATCACAAAGCGCCAAATCCCAAAGAGCGCATGTTTGTGGCCCTTCGTCACCTCGAAACATACGTTTTCAAATGCGGTGAGGGCCAGGAGCCTGTAGCGTGTTGCATCATGCTCCAAGAGGTGCACAAAGATGCGTTTGCACACCTCCTCGACGACGCTTGGATCAGGGAACATTTTGTCGTGACCCCTAACACCGCAGATAAGTGGAGACGGGGATACGGAAATGTCACGCTCGTCGCGCGTACCATTGTCGTTGTATTCGCTGGGACGCTATCTTTCGGCTACTCCAGCGCGGGACGCGGCGCACTCGTTGTTGATCTCAAACTTTCTTCACCCAAAGCCAACGATCCGCAAGAAATGGTCCTGCGAATGATTAATACGCACTTGGAGCCGGGGGCACTGCCACTAGCGGCACGCATGCGACGAACACAACTCGGAGTTCTGACATCGTTGTTGAAAAAAACGGAACACGTGCGCGGGGGCGTGATAGCAGGGGGGATGAACACCGTTTCACCAGAGGATTTCAATCTTTCGGTTTCTCATAATCTCAGAGACGCGTGGACGTTTCCCAGTCAAAGTCCGTCGGGCTTCACGTGGGGATTGCAAGATTCGGGCGAATACCCGCCTGCGCGGCTTGATAAGGTTTTGTATGTGGAGCGACGAAAGGCGTATACCATAGATTCGCCGAAAAGAATAGGGATGGGACTCAAAGCGTATAAGGATGACGGTGGAGAAATCGGCTGGGTCAGCGACCATTTTGGTCTTTTAGCACGTTTGCTCGTTCGAGCTCGGTAGCTAGGCTTGATTGACATTTTATATTGTACACATGGAACTATCATCTATGCATGGAAAAGAACATCAAATTCAGACACATCACATGGACCACTCATTAACGTAGGCACAGTTTAACCACAAGGCTACAACACGTCCTTTCAATAAGTCTTCAGTCGTCCCACAGGTCGAGGAGAAAGGAGAAAACTAAGACTCTCGGCGAATCCATGGACAGAGGACGATCGAGGTTGGCAGCATGGATTAGGAGGAAGTTGGCACGGAAGTGAAAATAGTTACACCCTTGGCATGTTTACAAATTTAGAACCCGCAGGCCACATATAAGCATAAAATGATGCAACCGCTTTTACCCGTCAGCTTTCCACGCCCCTCCTCCCCGGTGCTCAGCGCTCAACGTTCAACGACCATGAAGTCCTTTGCGACCCTCGCTACTCTTGCCCTTGGAGCTACCAGCGCTGCTGCCCAAAATCTCATGATCAATACCCCGTTTGTCTTTTCTATCTCCTTACATATTTGCAGATCACTCATCACACCACTTCACCTAGGTCCAATGCTGTCGTTTGCCAGCCTCTCCTTCTTACCTGGAGTGGTGGAACAGGTACGTTTCATCACATCTTAACTCCTCTTTTTTGGGGGGACATTGACACTTGATAACAGGTCCTTTCTTTTTGGTCCGTCTTATTCCTAGTCTTGGTCATCTTGGGAAGAAAATTGACTCGTAGATCCGTGATTTTGGCATTTTTTAGAGGTAAGTCGCACAGCGTCATTGAAGAATGCTCGCCCATTTTGACATGCTCTATCCAGCGTCCTTCCTGGCAATTCACCTACTGGCCCGCCTATCTTTGATTTCAGTCAGCAGACGGGTAACATGTTGACCTGGGTTGTGAACATCACTGCTGGCACTTCTGTTGGTCTTACCATCCGCGACCAAACTGGCTTCACTGCCCAATCTGCTCCCTTCACTATTCTCAGTAATTGTACGTGTTCGTGTTTCTTGGAGTCCTGCGCGATATAACCTTGTTTTCTTGCATGTAGCGGACACTAGCTGCCTCAACGCAGCAGCTTCTAGCTCTGGAAGCACCTCCGGTCCCGCTAGCTCTGCCTCACCTGGTTCCACCAGCTCTGCCTCACCTGGTTCTACCAGCTCTAACTCTCCTGGTCCAACCAGCCCGACTGCATCCCCCACCACCTCTAATACTAATACCTCTCTTGCTGCTAGACCCACGTAAATCTTCCAATCTAATCGAAATTCTTTCCGCTGACCCTATCGATATTCAATCTCCTAGGTCCACCTCCTCGGGTGCCTCCTCGGCTTCTTCATCGGGCACAAATGCCGGGTCTTCATCCACTTCCAGCCCCAACGCTGGCCCTACTCAGGCCGCTAACTTTGGTGCTGCAGCTCTCCTCGGTGCTGCTGCTGTCGCACTCCTCGCCTAAATAATCATTGAACCATCCTTCCTATGGAACGAACTTTGATACCAGCCCTCCCACGCTTCAACAACTTCTTTTCCTGTTGCCCTAACTTTAATAGGATCTTGCACTATTGTGAATTTCTACTATTTACTTAGTTTCTTTTCGACATGTGCGTTCTTTTGGATTCTTTGACGCTTTCGTGATGTTCCCTACCGTACGGAAGACTGAGTTGTAGTACTAACCCACATATCTGTATAGAAACTTGTAAATTGGATGCCTTTGATTGTGACTGTTAAAGCTCCCTCTACGTTGTCGATTACTCGCGGTTGGGTTGAGGGTTTCGATTCTGGACGCCAGAACTGAGAATACGACCCTGGGCCCTGGACGCAAGGTTGTGAGGGTGAAGGTGAGAAAATTACAGCCAGAAATGAGCATGCCATACATATGCAGAATCGAGCAACACCGAGGCTCACCGAGGGCTGGATCGTTATCACGGCTCTCGAATAATGATCAGTGTTGATATGTACTCATGGTGTTTCGTAAATCAGTGCACTGCTACATAGCTGCGAGTGTTGAACTTATATTTGATCGAGTGTGAACAATTCCTACCTTGATAGCGGCTCAGACTATCCGTTCAAGTTTCTCGATAACTGACCGCGCCAGCTGCCCACGACGTATGTACAATTGTAAGTAAGTATGTATGTACCGGTACCCCACGAAAAGCCTGAAGAGCTCCGGCAAGAACAAATGGGGAATATTTCTCCGTACTTTTCGCACACACGAGCGAGGAATCCCCGACAGCTCTTGTTGTGACCACCAACTCCTCTCATATTCTCCATTGGGACCCCAATACAACGTTAACTCATCGCTGATAGAATCAATCCATAGGTCTTCCTCATTCAACGTTCTTGACCAGGGGGATGAATAAGAATGATATCGATGGAACTACAAAGGAACTAACTATCCAACAACTATTCCATGTTCTGATGTTCAGAAGTTCTGATGGAGGAGGACCGACGGAATGACTGTAAAAGGTAAAACAACCGCGTCAAATCCCTCTCTGGCCGTTCGGTCATCTGCATGTGAACACGGGACCACTCCCCACTCAATGCTATACCAATCCCATAATTTATAACATATTCCATGTTGCTTCCAGTGGATCCAGGATCCCAACCTGTTCCCCCATCTCTGTACAATCTGCGCGTCTCTGGTTGAGAGCCCTTCGGTCTCATAACTTTCCTCTCAAATGGCGCCTCCTGCATGGACAGTTCTCGACTTCCTTCATACTGGACCATGGTGGCAAAACCGGGGTATGTCCGTGACTACTGTCCGCTTCATATCACTCTTAAAAATATCTTGAAATGGATAAGGGATCCTCATTTTGAATATATTTCTCATCCTTCCCCTGCTTTCATCCGTGGTTAATGGTCTTGACTCGTCGCTGGTGAATGGTATGCATTCGGAAGTTACGCGTCTATTTATCAATAGCTTACCTTGTGACCCTGTCCTAGGTCTACAGATTATTCCAGCATGGCAGGAATATTTCGGCCACCCAACAGGGAAGACGTTAGGTTGGTAAATTTTCTTGATCTATCAAGCCGATTCTCTCAAGCCGGTATTTCAGGTCTTATCAATGCGGCCCAAAGCATTGGAGGTTTGGTTGTGAGTTCTATATCCTTTTAAATTTAAGCGTACACCGAAAAGTGGTACTGAATGACACATCTATAACAGAGCTTACCTATCGCGCCGTTTATTTCGGACGGATTCGGTCGCAGAGCCACCCTATTCCTTGGCTCCCTGGTCATGCTGGCCGGGGTCGCTGTCCAGGCATCTGCCAGAACTGTCGGCGTCTTCATTGGATCGAGAGTCATCAGTACGCCATGATTGATGCTATCGTCCGTCATCATGATCGTCGTTGACGTCTTTATTCCAGTCGGATTTGGACTTCAATTTTGTCTCAACGCCGGCCCACTCTTGTTGATCGAATTGGCCTATCCTACACAGGTTTTTCATGCTAACAAAATTGCGTATGATCTATGTTCTAATTCACCGATAATTAGAGAGGGAAAATCACTTCACTTTACAACTCAAGCTGGTACCTTGGCAGCATCGTCTCAGCCTGGGTATGTCCTGGATTCATTTATAATCCTTGTTTCCATCCCTTAACCTTGTAAAAGGTTTGCTTTGGTTCATATGACAAAGCTGCCAACAGCATATGGTCATTCCGAATCCCCACCCTGGTTCAAGCGTTCCTTCCTTTTTTGCAGGTCGTCTTCGTCTGGTAAGATACACTCAATAAGTGCGAGTCCCTACCAATCCAATTGTCCTTCAGGTTTCTTCCAGAGAGCCCCCGATTCTTGGTTTCCAAGGGCTATGTCAGTTTTTTATCTTTTCCCAGATTCCGAGGAGAGAGGCTCACCACCCCATGTCCAAATATAGGAAGGCAAGGCTGCCGCGGTTCTCGCCAAGTTTCATGCCGATGGTGGAGACGAACGGGATCCACTTGTTGTATTCGAGCTGGCGCAGATTAGACATGCTATACGAATGGAAGAAGAAATCAACATGAGTACCTCATACAAATCACTTTTTGCAACTCCGGGAAACCGAAAACGGATGAGACTCATCATTGCAATTGCTTTGTTCTCTCAGTGGAGGTATGATCTCACTCTAGATCGCGATTGACCGACAACGCCATATGCTGATACCCTGGTCAGCGGTAATGGTCTCGTCTCGTATTACATCAATCTTATCTTGGAAGGTGTTGGCATCAATGACACCAAAACAAAGGTCCTTTCCTTCCTCCATCTAACAATCTTGATTCTGACACTTTGGAATTTCTCAGGCATTCATTAATGGAGGTTTGCAGGTGATGATCTCTTTGCTCGCGGAAGGCGTGTGATACTTATAAAGCTTTATAGATCTTCAACTTCTTCATTGCAATAACGGCCTCTTTCTTGGTTGACTGGGCTGGCAGGCGAAAGCTATTCCTGACGTCCAACACTGGTACGCTCTTCTCTAATCCTGAGGCTGCTTCCTCAATTCATCCAATTTCTACAGGAATGCTCCTTAGTATGTGATGCAAGTACCCCATTTCTGAAATTCTATCTGAATTGCGTTATTAGCCTTTGGTGGCTGGACAGTTTCAAATGCACTTTATACTAACTTCGGCAACACTGCGGCTGCGAAGGCCACTATACCTCTCATTTTCATTTTCTATCTCTTTTATGATATTGCATATACACCAATGGTTGTGGCATACACTCTAGAAATCCTGCCATACAGGATCAGAGCCAAGGGTTTCGCTCTCATGGTGAGCTATCATAACTATCTTGATCCGTTACCGCGTTGACGATACAACCGTTAGAACTTGACCGTGATGCTTACAGTGGCTTTCAACCAGTTCATTAACCCCGTGGCTATCGATGCGATAGGATGGTGGTATTATCTTGTCTACTGTTGTTGGTTGATCGTCGAACTTGTGTTCGTCATCACCTTCGTTGTTGAGACAAAAGGTTCGAGCTGTGGCTCAATGTCTAATCATAGAACATATGCTCAACTCGATTTTACAGGACGCACGTTAGAGGAGACTTCAGTCTTATTCGACGGCGAACAGCCGGCTCACGACCTCTTGGCAATGGGAGGGGACGCGGCGACTATGACAATGGAAAGCCGAGGGTTCATTGAAGTCGAGCCCAGACCCTCACAAGTTCGTACAGAAACAGAAAAAAAGGTGGAGTTTCACGAGATGCTGCAAATACCCTACTCCGACCGTCGGCCGACGGATTTCGCGATCATGCCACAAGTATTATGACCCTTGATGAAAGACAGAATCAGTCATGATTGTATTTCTATCCTTGTCTCCTTCATCGTTATCGTGTTTCATTATTAGTATGTTATCCATGTTTGGAAAAACAAGCTCATCACGAAGTGCCTGCAAGCTTAAGGGGAACCCATACTTGAACCGAGTTGGCAGAGCAGGAGAAGACCCCCCATCCTGCTTGGTCGATTTCGACACGACCATCGCGCTGCATAAAACTCCGAAACACTGCGCCCGCGTATTTCTGCCGAAGTTAGTACATGGACAGGCACAAGCCTCGCAAGAGCTCACAATTCCGACATTCATTCGAATTGTATGGACAAAGCTTTCCGGGCTACTTAGAGATTGACAATAAGCAAGGCACGGAACACCCGAAACCGCGATGACAACAGGGGTAATGCTTACCTGTCCATATTAGAGATGACGACTGCGCAACCAGGATGAGTTGCATCTCCTGTTCTGACAAAACCAATGCAGTTCCTGTCAGCGGGATAATCTCGACTTTGACCATAGGCGAATTTTCTCCGAGCCTCGATTAGCAGTTTCAGCCCAGGCCCGACGACTTCGTCGTAGCACTCAAAATTCGGATATAGATCCCCGTAGAACACGCAACTGATAATCTACGTTTATCAACAACCTCTAGGCTGAACACAGGGTAGACTCACGGATGACCATGACCACGCAAAAGGATGATCGCATAAGCTTGAAGTTTAAAGTTACTAGATACCTACAACAAAGGAGAATTAGATAGCATATCAGCAAATCGATAAATCCTTCGACCCAGCTCTGTAGACTCTGGCCTTCGACCTGAGGGTTTAATCCATAAAAATCAAACTTACTCTCGCCATCAAGATGATGAAGAGCTAAACTCACCGTGCTAACAGAAAGAAGTTTAGCCAGTCAGTGTTCCCTTGACACGTTTCAAGCGTACTCATGATTATCTACAAAAGTAACAGCGTCGCGAGGTTTCACGCTGACAATGGTATTCTTTAAAATGCGACGAAGATCAAACTTGGATCCTTGGACGCTAGCGTTGTGGAAATTCATGTGCAAAGGAACATCAAAGAACGCGGTCTAGAAAACACATATGTTGTTAATGTCCATCCTGAACAATAACTTAGAGCCCCTTACTTCGCCTTTGAGTGACTGTATATACGGTAGTATCGTTTTAAGACTGTTGAACTGGTAGGTCTAGAAATACAACGAGTTGGAAGAGGTACGCACTTTCCAGACCAATATTCCGCTATAGGAGAATGGTTACTATCAACAGTTTTCAAAAAGTTTTCAACAAGATCCATACAGACTGCGAACATGCTTGCTTTGCCCGACCTTTGTCGAGTTGACTTTAACTGATTTCACGAAATATAGTCAGAGACAGGGAGTATTGGAGGAAATAACCCTCACAAAATCCAATAGAAACTGCCGATCTATATGTTTGATTGCGTCCAATCGAAATCCTGTGGCACCAGTGATCTAGAGGAATTAGATCGTGATTTAAAAGGACATATTATGCATTACCGTCAGAATCCACAGCCCCCAATCAAGAAAGTCCTCTCGAACTGCAGGATGACGATGGTCAATCTACCGAAAATCAGCAAAAGTAAAATGCATCGGTGAAATACAAGGAATGAATTCACATCTACACCGAGCAAGTAATCATAGTTTCCAAGCTCACGATCGACCCGACGGGACCAACCCTTATGTCCAGGTCCTGTGTTGCGAAAAATATTTTTTTCTCGTGTCCTATGATCCCAATCTACTCCTGGTTAAGGTCAACGTATAGTTGTTAACAAGCGAGGCCCAGAGCCGTGACAGCGGTAAAAGACTACTAACCCGTGAAATGTTCCTGCGTCCATTTGAGTTTGCTGTACTATATGGGATACTTATGAGATTGATTCAAGCGGTGGCAGTCATGTTATAGTGTGATTGATACCTTGTCTCCACGACCTGGGAAGTCAAAGGCGGTCCAACCCTGTAATCTATACCTTTCAAAGAGATCGTACCAGACTCTGGAGGACACTTCTAACCTCGATTTCTCTCTCTGGGCCGACATTTCTGAGCCGGTTTTGTGCGTCAACAGGCACAGCCGAGAAGCATTCGACTCTGTCGGCCCCAAGCTTATGCTTCAATACCACGTTGAGCATGAGAGGGAGACGAATGCGACAAACACATATGTACATACATTCAAGACCGCGTCGATGAGAATATCAATGCCACAGTTCTGTGCAGTATTGCACGCAGAGAGAAGTTCATCTCTAGAGCCCCACCGTGTTTCAACACTCCCTTTTTGCTTGAACTCACCGAGATCCCACTGGAAAATGTTTCAATTCACTCAAAAGCGAGTTGAAAGCGGCGAGATATACCAAGTCATAAGCATCGTAACCGCGTCCATCCTGAAATGTGAGGCATTAAAACATTGTTGACAATTCTACATAAAGGGATGGCATGATATTTCCTCACATGCTCTGCGGCTTTGTTGGGAGGTGGTAGCCACATTTGAGTGAAGCCCATCTCTACAAGTTGAGGTAGTTCGGCTTCGAGATGTCTCCACCAACTCATATCGTCATGTTTGACTTTCCAAGTAAAAAATTGGAGCTACAAGGTCTACCTAACATCTTAGATATCTATACACATGTGGAGAGGTTCGCACCATTAAAGGATTGTCAGAACTCTCTGGGCCGAGTCGCATGCGAGGTAACGCATCGGGAGGCTCAATAACCCATTCCTTGAATTTGGAAAGCGATGCACCCATTTTCAAAAAACAACCTTAGGTTGTCGAACGACCATGGACCTTGGCAATTTCAAACCCAGTGTACCGGATTTTGCCGTACGCATACAAAATTTGACAATGGCAAGTTCTCTTTCCAATTCTTGACCATCACACATCCCCTCGTTTTATGCTTGCGTTTTGCTTGTCAATGGGGCGTGGCTAGGATGTATTCTTCTTTTCGTGCTGGTCAAGATCAAAATGCCTCCTTAATCGCTCTAATCACGGTTTTTTTACGTTGAGAGGAGTTTCATGATGATGGCGACAGTCTAGTCTATACTTCACACTTTTGTTCTTCTGTCAAAACTGTCTTAGTTATTTTACCGTCATTGAATACATTCGTGTTCAGAGTTTTCTGTCTTGGCCCCGATGTCAGATTAATCAGTCGTTTTCGTCCTGCTCTCAGCTGCTCCCTTAACGTACTCTATTGTACCTTCTGTTCGTTGTGTGAACCAGTTTGTGTCCAACGTACCGAGTCGTACGCTAGATAAAAGGTGTACTACTAGGTGTGGTGCTGGTGTATACGGTACTATAGGTGAATACGGTACTGTACGTACAGTACTTATGTGGAAACAGTACTGGGCCTAGCTGATTTCCTGATTTTATGCCCGCTACGAAGTAGTGGGTCTTAGTCTCCTCGGCCTCAAAAATCGATAAAGTGAAAATTGTGTGGTCTCACGTGGACAACGTCATACCTTGACTTGACCATAAGCCTATGTGAGACATCGAAATTCCCCTCCCATTGTTTCCTTGCATTCTTGTGTTATCTCCCACTCACCTCGTAGCTATATGTTGACCTTTCGCATATCTAAAAATCCTTGTTCTGCTACTTTCAATGCTTTTTCGCCTGTGACGATCTCACGGCAATATCTATCTGACCACAGCGACAATGAATAAAAGTGTTCTTCTATAAATCCCTACATATTTTTCACACAACTTCCTACCAAACGTTACTACTTC
>JABAJX010000166.1:0-17145 GCA_018221735.1 Termitomyces sp. K1Aa
ATTTTATACTAAGCCAATCACACCAACAAGGCATAACACTATTGTTCTGACACATACAAACTTAGTATCATTGTGTTGAAACAATGTTCAGATAACTTCTACATTTATTGATCAATTCATATTTGTATAGACCAGTTTACAATTTATGGATCTTGGTCATGCCGTGCTTGCAACGGCCCATACCATCAAGTTTTTTGATTCTAGGCTTATAAACCAAGAAGGATCTCGGAAACCCACATCAGTGCTTCCAAACCCTCCCTCTGTAACTCAGCCACCATCTCTATCACCACCTCCAAATCTCCCCATTACTCAGCTTCTACCATAACCTCACTGTGTCCAGTCATAGCTCACCCTTGCTTCATATCTCAACCTCCACCACAACCGCTTCAACCATGATGCTCAAACTCCCTGTTACTTGGCCTTCACTATAATCTCACTGTGTTCAGCCATAGCTTCAAGTACTTATAACTCAGATAGATAGATAGATAGAGATACTAACCTACAGAATCACCCTAAATGTACAGCAAAAATCAACCAGCACTTGATGTTTACCAACTAAGACCATGGTAACTCTGGTTGATTTTCCTGGTTGATTCTCAACCCCACTTGGGCCAATGCATAGTGTCATAATATGTACTTATAATAGTAGATCAGAAAACTTCTCCATTAAATTCTCTCAATTCTCTCCTCTTTTCTTGCTCTTTTCTTTTTCTCTCTCTTTTTCTTTTGTTTGATACCCAGTGAAATGGACAGTAAACCCGATTGCTTGCTCTGGCCACCGGTGACCGCGATAAGATGACATCTATCCGTCCTCAATAAACGCGCTTCACGTGATCGGCTAAATTTTTGGAAATCGCCCCCTTCAAAGATCTTTTTTCTTTGCCTTTGAACCTTTCTCAGATCTGTTCAATCTTTTGTAACATATACCCGGTGAGTTCCGTTATATCCTATCTCACACCCTCTCACCTTGAATCCTACTCTTATCTCAGCCAGTTACCTCCAAATGGATCTTCAAACGCTATCAAATCTCTTCGCATCGACCATTAACCCGGATCCCAATATTCGGAAGGCTGGGGAGCTCCAGATTCGAAAGGTTGACTTTCATCCCAATATATCGAGAACTTGATTGACCCTTGTTCATAAGGTCAGCAATGAGGAGGGAATGATCAGTGCTCTTCTTCAAATCATCGCAACCGATAGTGTCGATCTGTGCGTGTTGAAACGCGATTGGTGCTCCAAAACTCATTGCATGAATAGTGCCACTCGTCAAGCTTGTTCAGTATGGCTGAAAAATCGCGTTTTCTCGCACTACTCGGTCGATTCGACGGCCAATAGGCGTCCCGATCAAGCTATTATCGCCAATTCCGATCGTGAAGCACTTCGGACACATATTCTGCGGTTGCTTGCGACGTCCCCATCGCGCAGCATTAGTCTTCAAATTGCTAACACAGTCAAGAGTATCGTCGCTCATGATTTTCCGGAAAAGTGGCCAACCTTCCTTCAGGAGGTGAAGGGCTTGCTGACCAGCAGCGACATACGCGAGGTTCACGCCGGTTGTGTCGCAGTTCTTGAAGGTGTTCGAGCGTTCAGGTTTGTCTAAACTCTTCGATTTTCACGAGAGGCTTATCAGCAGTACCATAGATTTCGTCCCCGGAATCCAATGATCCCTCAGATTGTCCAAGAGTTGTTCCCGATCTTAGTGAACATTGCCACACAGATGCTTCAGGCTTCCCCGAGTGCTGCCACCGAGATACCGACGATGCTTCATCTTATCCTTAAGACCTACAAAACTAGCATCGTCGTTGAACTAAGTGTCCACCAACAGAACCAGGATAGTTTGGTCCCTTGGGGGAAACTATTATTCGCAGTTGTCAATCTTCAACTCCCGCCGGAGGCTGTACCTAGCGACGAAGATGAACGAGAGAGTTCAGAGTGGTGGAGGGCCAAGAAGTGGGCCTATGGTACGCTGGGGCGCTTGTTCCACAAGTACGCAATCCTTAAATCTGACTTGCGATACATACCTCCATCTAACTTCTACAGATTCGGTAATCCCTCTCAGCTCCCGAGTGCCATGCAGGAGCTTTACGGCGCCTTTGCTCAACACTTTGTCACACACTTTGCCCCCGAAATCCTCAGAACGTATCTTAACCAAGTCGAGCTCTTTGTGACCAACCAGACTTGGCTTTCGAAGAAATGCCAATATCAGATCTTCCAATTCTTTACTGAATGGTACGCATCGCATGATACTTCAAAGCAAGATACTAAACCTTTCGTTTAGTATCAAGCCCAAATCGACTTGGGTCTTGCTGAAGCCAAGCGTCGAGCGCCTGGTGTCTTCCTTTGTCTTCCCTCAACTCTCATTCAATGATACCAAAAAGGCCTTGTGGGAGGGCGATCCCGTCGATTACGTCCGCGTCGCCGTCGGTATGTCGAATTCTCGTTTCCAGCGTACCATACTTTGTTTGATCCACAAACGTAGATGAGTACGAGAGTTTCGCAACACCCGTCTCAGCCGCAACGACATTCCTCTTCTCTCTCGCAAGCAACAGGACCAAATCCACCTTCATGCCAATTCTCGGATTCATCAACACTGTCCTTCGATCGTACGTGCTCCCCTTCCATGTTACCGAGTATTCTGACATAACCTCTTACCATCACCAGCAACTCGGCTCCCCCGCAGAGATTTGGTGCTCTTAACATGACGGCGGCACTGGCTCCTTGGATGATGCGTCATCCCGACGTCAGGGGCAACGTCGAGGCGTTCGTGCTACAGTTCGTCACACCCGAATTTAGCAGCCCCGAAGCGTACCTCAGGGCAATTGTATGTCGCTGCCCCATGATCAAGTTCTTCATGACTGCTTCCTGATATTTGTTTCATGATAGGCGTGTGAGGTTGTTGGGACCGCTAGCAAGTCTGGTTTGGCCTGGTCCAGCGAAGACGTCCGTGTCGTTTTTTTCACCTTAGGCTAGAACGTCGAATTCTGATTCCCAGTCTCCTCCTATAGCATCTCAACGCTAACTTCCGCGCTGTGGCTGCCGCTTTGGATGACCCGGAACTCCCAGTCAGGGTCAACGCTGCTCTGGCTATCACGGAGCTTGTCACTGCGCATGAATCTGGTTCGTCAACGACTTTCACAGTTGTCGTGGATACGTATTCACAATTCCTACAGTGAGGACTGCAGTTGGGCCCCAGGTTGGAAAAGTCATCCAAGGTACGACGTGAATATATATGGTGTCTCTTTGAATAGAGAGCTGATATGTGTGTGGTTTTTAGATCTTCTCAAACTGACCGACGAGACCGACCTGGATATTCTTAATCGCAGCATGGAGGTTATGGTTGATGCTTTCCAAACGGAGCTACTCCCAGTGGCTGCTCAGTTAACTCAGCGTTTGGTCGGCACCTCCTAATGGCATGATGCTAGTCGCTGCTAACTCACCTTCCCTTAGTGCGATTCTTACTTACGCCTTGCGAAAGAAACTCTTGCACAAGAGGAAACTGATGGCGAGAATGTGAATCTGGACTCAATTGACGATGTGGATGACGATAAGACCTTCACTGCTATGGGAGTTGCGAAGACTATCAGCACTGTTAGTATTTGTACGGCAAACTATCCAACTTACTCTTTCTGACGTGTGGCCCTTATAGATCATTTCCTCTATTGAGAATTTGGTTGAAATTCTCGCACAGGTTCAGGAAGTCGTCATCCCTATAATCTTGTTCACCCTAGAGAATAAGCTTCTCGGTGTGTCCTTTCCCCTGTCTTGTCGTTACCAGTTATTTTACGTCTTTGAAAGATCTTTTCGACAATATGTATGAGCTAGTTGACAGTTTAACGTTCAGGCTTCGTTCAATTGCTCCGAATATGTGGCCGATCTTCGAGCAGACCTATAAGCTCTTCAAATCCGATGCTATTGATTTCTTGGACGGTGAATTTCCCAATTGTCTCAAAATAACAGTGTTGACACATCTATGCATTTCTTCAGAGATGTTGCCATCCTTGGATAACTTTGTTTCGTTCGGAGGTGAAGTCATCAAGAGTCGGCCCGACTACAAACACATGTTAGTCGATATCTATACCACTTCGATTTCGAGCGATCAACTTGGTGAGAACGATCGTGTGAATGGGTCCAAGCTTGCCGAGTCTATTCTTCTGAATCTCCGTGGAAGTGTGGACGATGTACGTGTTTTTTGTCTTGCTGCTAATCAACCACTTCAAATTCTATGCTGCTGCATAGGCCCTACAAATTTTCATCAGTACTGCTCTCTCTCAATTGGACAAGACCCAGACGGCTTCTCTCCGCCTTGCCAACCTCGAAGTCCTCGTCAATGCCGTTCTCTACAACCCCTCGGCTGCACTCCACCTTATGGAGAGTTCCGGAAAGGCGCGAACCTTCTTTGATCGTTGGTTCGCCGCGATTAACGGCGAAGACCTCCTTCCTCGCGTCCATGACAAAAAACTTAGCATCTTAGCGCTGTGTTCTCTCCTTGAACTGGTGCCAGCTGCGGTCCCACAGTCACTACAAGGTGGATGGCCTGGAATCCTTGGTGGAATCCTCACAATCTTCAAAGAACTTCCTAAAGCCATTGCCGGTGAGCACCTTTCCTTGAGAAGCATTCGGAGCTCTCTCAAGCCATTTTTAGCTCGTAAGGTTTTGGAGGAGTCACTTGAGGACTCAGATGATGACGAAATTGTTGAAGAAAAGATCTTGAATCTTAACGAGGAGGAGGGTAAGAATTGTATTAACCTCAACATTAGACATTGCTGACATCCATTCGTTCAGAGGATGTTTGGGATGAAGATTCAGCATACCTCGAATTACTTGCCAACGAGGTATATTACAAATGTTTTTTATCTTCTGTAATGTGTTGACATGATCATGTCAAGGGAGCACGCTTACGCGAAAAGCAGGAGAAAGCTGCTGATGGCGAAAACGACAGCGAATCAGAAGACGAAGAAATTGAGGAAGAGTTGGGTTACATCAGTCCCCTCGATACTGTTGACCCATATGTCTCGTTCAAACAAGCTCTTACCAGTATGTCGTTTTCTACACCGTGATTTAGGAGCCTATTTTTGATACCTCTAATAGCTTTCCAGTTGCAAAACGGCCCGAGCTATCAAGCCGCGACGACGGCACTCACAGTCGAACAACAAACGTTGCTTATGGAAGTCATGCATACGGCTGAACTGAATTCGGCAGCACCTGCCCAGGCTTAGTTTCTTCTCATGCGTATATATAATCTACCCCGTATATCCTCCGTTATGTCTTTACGATCTGGCCTTTGCATTTTAATCTCTCCAGCTTTATGCTTCGCGTGTTTTGCTTTCGTACCCCACGTGACCCCACTTGTTCCTGATTTCTAGTTTGCAATGTCGTTTCCTTATGTCTTCCGTTTCTCTAGATCTCTTGAACTGAACTCGTTAAGATTGACATATGTATGTGGATTCTTTGAGATAGAGATCAGCTGTTCATTCACAAAGCGTGAGCAAGTTGTTATCTATCCTTGTCGATGCCGATAGGTTGTACATCAAGTCCATCGTTCCTTCTGGATTTAGTCCATGGTCTCATCACCCCAAAATTTGCTCTGGGAACGCCTGCTCAGATATGGTAACGTCATTAGATGTGCGACCTATTTGATTACCTTGTATATGATTTTGGGAGTCTAGTTAACGGACGTCGACCACAACGTCGAGCTTGTGATATTACAGTTGGTCCGAACACCTCTTGCCGACCCCCTTACAAACTTGAAGCATCTCTAGGCTGATAGCGCTGATGTCCCGATTCGAGCGAACTGAAGAGCAAATGGAAATGATGATGCTTGATCGTTCTCACCCGTACTACAGAAAATATCAGTCTGCCAAGAGTAAGTACTATTAAGCAACTAAGTACATAGGTGCCTAGTCTTTCTGATCTTGGCCATGACAGATGGAACTAACATAGGCACAAGCTTGTTTTTAATTAACGGCTTTGTTCCCTCATAATTCTGGTATTTCTCCAAGGCGATGGCCGTTTTGCGCGGCATACAGGTTACTGTATAGCAGTACAGAACCACTCTCGGAACTACTTACAGCAAGTTTGATAATTCACAACTCCTCAGACAGATAGATTCACACTCATACAAATTGCTCGTAGGGGGCGAAAGAGTACCTTATTTGACAGGTGATGGTATACGTTGGGTATACGCCAAGTGCCACAAGAAACAGACGACATCCAAACTGAACCGCTGGGTCAAGTAGCATATCTGCGAGGTAGTAGTCAGCATTCAGAGTTATGCACAGTCATATAAGGTAAATCTGAATGTTTCAGGGTTGGGTGAGGGTCATAATGACCATGGCGAAGCGTCAAAGTACATACTCAAACAGTGCCCGGATCGTTGGTATATGGGAATGTAGAACACTACAAAGGTAGTCGAATATACAATGTTAAAAAGAACCCCAGTATTTTGTTCATCGCCGTCGTGTGGTAGTTGTCGAAGTGAGATTCACTTTGGTCCGCGTCCTAGATGGTTTGGTATGTGCCTGGGAGCGATCGTCTTCCCTTTGCTTCCCTTTCAACTTCGCAGGTTCTCTCGGCTTCTCCTTCTCAGTCTCGCGTGGCTTCCAATCGTGGAGTTTTCTTCGAGAAGCATTACTTCCACTTTCTGCATACTCCGCCCGCGTGACGACGTGACTAGTAAAACCGGGCATGTCTGCAAATTTAACCGCTGCCCGGTACGCTTCTGTGATGGGTCTGTGGTACATGGTTCAGCCATAAGAAATTAGGGAAACTATATCACCCGACGTACTCATCACATTCATAGATCACGACTTCACAATCAGTAGGCGCCAAAGATCGCAATTCTGACATTCTTCGCAGGCAATAGAGATCAAGGATTGGCCGAGAAAGGCAACACAAGGAAGACCCACAATCGCGCCCGAAAACCAGCAAATTTGGTACAGCCTCCTATTAGGCCAATATTAGCCCAGAACAGCCCTTGGAGATCACTTGGAAGAAGCGAGACTGTTAGTGCAATAGTGGCGGGAAGGCCTGATTGATCAAGGCCTGAATACAATCAGCCAAAGCTTGAAATTTTCAGGGGACAAAATTTGACATGCCGATATCATCAGGACGGAATAAAAGCTCCGGTACACAAAATCTTTCGTTGTTCATCACGAGAATCTGTTCAGCCTCGGTCATCATATCATCAGACTGGCGTACATGACCCTTCCTGTTGGATATCAGATCAGGCAATACATATTCCTGGACTATCGGATTGTTTTGGGGGTTAAGCCTTCTGTTCATCAGTTTGCAAATGAGATATGGGTCATTCGGACCTACCTACATCTTTCCAAATCATTTTTGAAGTTCTGAGATACGTAACAGCATGACTCTTTCACATTGTTCATGATATATGTCTCGTCCATCATGTTCCATTGGCGAAAAGATATCAGTTCTTTCAACTGATTTGTCAACAACTTCCCACCAACATCGAGTCTAGTCATTTAGTTAATGTATATTTATGCAAAGGTCAGGTATCAATCACCTTTTCACTGCATTCCACACAATGTTACCGTTGAGCATCGGTATTACATGGGTAAAGCTGAATCCGGAGTCTATTACAATGACACACTCCGGTGGTGGGAGATCGTGTTGTTCGAACAGGGTACCATAGGGTATGAGGGATGCAGCTTGAGCGAAAATTTAGGGCATAACGAGATATACTTGAGCATTTATTCACGAAAGACCTACGGGTACACCGATGGTATGCTTGAAATTCGTACTCTTCAAAAACAAATTGATCATAGACCTCCTGAATATTTGGTAGATTGAAGTAAGGTTCAGTGATGAGGAGCCTTGAACTGGTGGTATCGACCTATAAATGCCACATTCTGTCAGGAGATATTCATATACGTTTGCTTCCACTATACCGAAAGAACTTCTGATGAGAAGATACCATCCCACACAGCCTTCTGTGCGTCCCAATCAACAAGATACCCCTGTGAAAGGCTGTGTATACATGTCAAGTCCTCGCGGTCGCAGCGATACTTCAGCTAACCTTTTCGAAAGGGAGCCTATAGTTAAGGGAGGAATAATTTTTGCACTTAGCAAGTTCATGACCGAAGTAAGTCATCTTGTCGCCTTTGGAACGGACTACGACATTGGGAACAATTCTATGACTATCAGTGGGTAGTTCAAGTGCGATTGCAAGTATCAGACGACAGCACCTTGGCTCTTCGTCTTGACTACTCGCAAGGCCAACTTTAATCGCGGATGCGCCATTATCAAGAACAACCACAGGAGCATCCATATCATCAAATTAGGATGTTAATAGGTCTAAGTTGGTGTATGTAACTCAGAGAGAAGCACGCCAAAGAGAGTTCGCAATGTGAGACTTTTTCGATTAAGCTCTCTACATAGTCATATGACTCCATTGACTGCATACATAACTACGTCACGGGGTCTTGTTTTAGCCTCTCGTTCTGGATGCTTGGTACTTACTCTTGACCGGTGACCTCCTTTCTTCCGCCTTCTTCCGCGTTTCGGTGCGTTCATTCTTTTCTTTTCTATATCCCACAGGCTTATAAAACTGGAATGAAATCGTTCCTACGACCGTTCGGCCTTTACCAACAATGCCCTCAATACGTACCTCATCAGTCATATCTTCCTTCCACCAAAGGGACAATTGAAATACCTACCAGTCAAAGCCGCGGACGGATTACAAAACTCTGAGCTTGACAATTCCATCAAGTACTCTTGGCTTGTATCTACCAAATCTAGTGACGTTTATAGCCGCCTTTCATGTGTATTGCACTTTGGGCTCTAGATCAACAGGATTATGCCTTGTGAGTTCAATATGATCGGGTGGCTGACTTTACAAATTAGCCCTACTTACCGAACCTTCATACCTCTGTAGAATACTTTGCAATAATCGAGATGAATTGCTGAGAAGGCCAACCCTGAACGCACATTTTCATAACTTCGAGGTCGAGACCGAGGTTGGAAGTACTCAAGGTAATATCCTATCAGGTCGCGACGTCCAGGCTGGCGGAACATGGTTTGGAGTGACTCGCACTGGGAAAGTCGCCTTAATGTGAGCCTCTATCAGCCTTCTAATGTGAAGACCAGCAATCAAGGGACAACATTCATGATAGCACCAATATCACTGAACCCGTCAAGGCATACGCTCTCTCTAGGGGCTCTTTGACATCTTCCTTTCTTCTATCAGATTCATCGGAGTCTCTCGAAGCTGAAGTTAGAAGAACAATCCCTCAAGACGCTAAGTTCGCTGGGTTCAACCTACTTCTTTTCAAACCTACCGCCTCACAGCCGGATGGGTGGTTGCGCTTCGGTTCTGTCCTAGTCACAAATCACGGTGCAAGTGGAACCATTGAGTCCCGGCCCCTTTCCCCGAAGGAGCGCATCCGCGGTTGCGTATCCAATGCAATTGACGGTGAAAATATAGTCTGGCCAAAAGTCGAGCGCGCCACTCTAGATCTTGATGCTACATTGCAAGCACTAACATCGGACACAACGGAGACTGAACTTGTGGAACAATTGTTCAACGTCTTGAAGTAAGAGTTGTTTTCTGACACATTTTCTGTGATGTTTATAACATAATTTATTCAAAAAAGCTGGCGTGCTCCCGAAATCGTTACCGAGCGTTCGCAACTTCGCAATACCGTACATGTTTTGCCGATTCCGATCACTGTGGAAGGTCACAGTACGGGCGACAATAGATATGGTACGCGCTTGTCAACAATACTGTTAATAAGAAAGAATGGGGATGCTTTGCTCATTGAAAGAGATATGTGGAAGTTGGATGATGGGAAGGTAGTCAGAGCAGATCCTGGGTCACAGCGTATATTTCGTTTCCAAGTGAAACCACCCATAAAACCCTAAGGACAAGTGAAAAGAGAAATTACAGTACAACAGTATCATAACAATACAGTAAAGTGTACATGCATGACTTCGGAGCACTGCCAGATTGCAAAATTCAAGAAACTAGGTATGACCCTTGCATGTGTGGGACGACAATTGTGTGTAAGTAATACAAAGGTCATTTGTTAACTTATGACGTTAGTATACATATTGTGCTCACTTTGCGGTGGAAAATATGAATTATAACTCGCTGTAGAAGTTATATTACCCCACTCTTGAGGAGAGACGGGGCCTGATGGGCTTCCTGTATGAAAGGAGGTAGGTCCGCTGGAAGCCGACAATGGCGTCAAGATTTCACGTTCTGATGGACCAGAATCGTAAGAAGCTCTTCCGTCTGGAGAGTCCTGGCCACTACGATAGCATTAGGAAAGGCGCAAGAGGAAATGAAGAACACATACTGCATGATATTGTTGAGTTCAACAATACGCCGATAGATGATACATGGCGTGTTTGGAGGGTGCGGACTGTACTGCCTAAGAGAGTTGAGAGAAGTTTGTAGCTGTTGCGCAAGGGAAATGTAAGCTATGCTCGACCCAGGGCTTGTACGACAAGAACACATGGGGTGTGAAGAATATTGGTCCCCATGGCCACTGTGATAAGAGTTTCCATCATCGCTGCCAGATAGGGTGTAACTGCTGCCGTCCGAATACGAAGAGGGTGCCGAACTAGAGTGCGAGGGTCCATGATATACCGAAGGTGACCCAGAAGAAGGATGGTAATTGCCATTATTGGGAGGGTATGGCGAGTGTTCGTTTTCGTATGATGAAGGGGGTGACCTTACGTCATTCTGGAAATCGTTGTGGTAACGCACGGGTGGTGCAGGAGAAGCAGAAAAACGATACAAATGTGGTGAGGTATCGTTGACTGGCTCTGTCTTGATAGGGCTCAGAGAAGGTGGGACAGCACGACCATTGGTTCGTTCAGGTGAAGAACCCCGCCGTTTAGTGACGGGGGCACATTTTGTAGCTCGCGAATGCCACTTTTCGTTTGGATCTCCATCTCGAAAACTGCTATCGGCCCAACGAGGATGTGGTTTGCCTGCTTGATATGAGTAATATTGATAATCTGTAAACAAAATGCTTCACCTCTCAATTCACGCACTAGACTCTCCAGCTCCGCTATCCGATTTTTCAAACGTGTGCTCTCGTCCAGAGAAGGGTCATCCCTGTATTTTGAGGTGCATCAATAGATGATTAAAATGAATAGCACGACGGAAACTCACCTGAGGGCGGGGTCATCAATTTCATATACACAAAGTCCTGTCTAGAGAAAAGTAGGACGTCATTGGAGCTTCGCCACACAGAAGTGCCTGCATGACAATACCAGACCCAATTGAATACACCGCTGACACGGTCGTTTACGATCGCACTGTGTGGCGGCATGTCAAGCAAGGTTGTGTATGGAGATCATAATAATGCAAGGGACCTTTCGTTTCGATGTGTGGCAATTCAAACAGCTTTGAGTTGTCCGATTTCTCCTCCTTTTCCTATTTTTGGTTGAATCCGGTAGTAGAGGGGACGACGGTTAATAAGTCGGCTAGTAAAATGACGAGGAAGTTGAATTAGAGTGGGACTAACCTGTGGTCAGTGTCGGTGGTGAATTCGTAATCCATTATCTCTCCTTTTGGCTGATATGGCTGAAGGGCGTCAGTCGCCATCATAATAGAGGGGGTGGAGAGAGAACAAGCTCAGAAAGATTGGTGCTGGTCCTTAAGTGCTTCCGGCGCCATTAAGTAACAAACAAGATCCAAACGACCTTCGAGATCCATTTACCGGTGTTGACAGATGAGAATATCCCAATCAGGCGAACGAAAAGAATCGACTCGAGGAAAGGCCATCGCGTGAGCCTGGTCCGCTCGGTCTTCTTTTTTTTTAGCAGCCGAGGCTCGCGTGACTGAACGTGGGTTACCGTCACGCCCGTAGAAGAAGGTAGAAGACCACCACCAGATCGGTGCCCTGAGGATCAGGGTACCTGGGACCAGGTGTGCCGGACAGCACATGTCGGTTTGAATATTTTTATGTCTACTTTCAAATGCGGACTCGGAAGCCATGTCGAGAGCGTGTCCGGAACTACCCTGTACATGTGAGTACATATGCCATACATAACCTCAAATAAATCCGTTGTCTCCTTTGATTTTTGATCGCAGGGTCAAGAAGGTACCAATGTGGACCTGCAATGTACTTGTTTTGCTTTGCTGGAGCTCGGTGAGTTCTGGCCGTGAGTTCGTATTCTGCCAGAAGACATTGCATTAAAACATCCGTTTCGAGAAAAGAAAAGTACCTGTTATAGTCCAGAATTCTGCACAAATCAACAATGGCACCAGAAGAGATCCATCCCTGGAATACCAGAAACGAACAAACTGATCGAAAAGGATCGACCTCTTGACTGAGGGTCCAAATGAAGGGATGTGTCCAACAATGGAAATATAACCCTAGATTACAACAGCGATAAACTCCTCATCAGTAAGTAGTTCTGTGACAAACATGTCAATCTAAGTATCAAGTCATATGTCATACTTTAAAATAAATACACAAGTACATACTTACCTGATCAATGTGACCATCATGATCATCATAGGGTTAAGTAGCCGACAGATTTCACCATTCCTTTTGGTACTTGTATGTCAGGACATAAGTACTTTCGACCCGGACTATTATCTAGAATTTGATTGGAAGAACTTCATCTTCACTTGGTACGTATGTGGCGCGCATATCTCTCTCACAGAGAGGTGTTTCGGATAAGTGGCGTTACGCACGTAAACCATCGCAGGTACGCATTAGCTCACCTTGCTCTAGTACACTTAAGTAGAAGGCGTCGAAGGTCCCTCGCCCGAACGGTCCCAAATATTGTGCAATCTTCCGCGGAAGGCGGATAGGAATCTATATTCGGTGCAGTTTTCCCAGCACGAACCTTCCAGTGCTTCGGACGTTGGAGAGGGGTTATCTGAGTTTACCTTGTGAAAAGCGCATTTGATATAACGACATGAGGTAGCTAGCAACTAACTTTAACGCAGTCGCGCAGTCGTGTCTGACAATACAATTAGAAGGTACTCGTTGAGATGCGGTACTCACCTAATAACTAATTCAGCTTGTATAGAACTTCAAGCTTCACCCCGATTTGTGATGGATCTCTACCCGTAGACCCGGAATAATTGAGTGCCACAATCAGTCGAGTCTTTCAAGAACAATGATGCATCACATCGCATGATCATGATCAAAGTGTCTACATAGACGTCTAACATTGGTAAGAGTCACTTGGCCATAGAAAGGCTTGAAAACTCAGACAATTGAATTGGTGGCCCTGAAATCAATCTTCATGTCATATGATGCCGGCTTTGAACGACGGAAGATCAGGTCGAGTACAAATTCAAGTGACTCGGTGAGAAAAAATGTCCTCTTTAGACCGGTAAGTATAGACAGTTTGTTCTGAGTAACCAAGACGTTGGCTAGAAATATTCTACATCTCAATGGAAGACTCTTCTTTCACTGTGGTTGATTGCACTCACTCAGAAATATGTTTTCGAAGATTTTCAAGCGGACTAATTCAAAAGGTGATGACTCTTGCGACTGCACAGGTTTTCATACAAACCATCCTCAAGATATTTAGGCAGTCGACCCCAAATAGCTTTCTTACAAGTCAGTAACCAAGAGAAGTCGAAAAATGATTGACACAGGAAACATTACCTCTCATTACCTGTGATACCATCAGAACTTTCAACTACATACTGTATATCCCCAGTGGCTAGCTGGAACGTCAATCGGACCGTTCATGCCCAAATCGTATGAAAAGCGTCCCGACACCATCTTACTCTTATTCGGCTTTTACTATTAGGGTCCAAATTCCGTGATGGGAGTTCCAGGTAATGTGAATTGAATGCAACTAAGCAGCATGCCCACGAGTTGACCACAAGCTAGATTTCACTATCAAAGAGAACGAATATTTAGTTAAGCAAGATATCGACGTTTGAAGCAGAGGAACAACAGACAATCATCAATGACAAGACTGCCAAGTGTTCGTCGTTTCATCAAGGAAGGAAAAATACTCTGTGACTCGCTGTTTGCCGATGGACTAGATACAAACATGAGCACATCCCATCAAAGACAGAATCATCGTTGTCTCGTGATTCGTGAGTACTTCATGTTTGAGTGTGTAACGGATTTCTCTCAGGCATTTCTATAGCGGTTCGTTTTCTTTGTGCTACATCATACCTTCTTAACTCATATAATAACTTCAAAGTGTCAATTGGTTGATACTCTCCACCAACTTACTACATGTCAGCTGCACATTCCATTGCTACGGTTGGTTGAACACAACAAGAATTTTTCCTAGATCAAACTTCCTCCGGTTATCATGGCCTCTATTTCAGAACATGCACCCGACCTGTCAGTCACGTCTCCGACTGAGGATTCTGACGCGGTGCTGTCGCCTGCAGCGGAGCCGGAATTGGAGCCTTCGCCAGGTTTAGATGGAGTGCCAGTTCGATGTGAGCAGCAATGATAAGGGGATATTGTCTAATTGAGTCGAAAATCTTCGCAGGGTACGATGTATGTGGTGTTTCCTCCATGTGACTATTCTCTCCATTAAAGTTGTACAAAACTTTGAAGGCGGATCGAACCGAGCCATACACGCGAATTGCGCCGTTCCAGGAAAGACACGATACCAGTGTCGAGTACGTTATTCTGTACAAGAGGGTCGTTTGACTTGAATTGCATTCTCTTCAGGTTTTTCTACAAACCATTCACTCTTTCAGTTCTCGCATGCGGTTTGATACTTCTAGCATACATCGCAACGACGCAGGATGTTTTGGAAGAAGGGCGTGACAAACGACGAGTGTCAGTGAACAACTTCGGCTGCTTTATTCCAAATGTCATGTTCATTTGTTCTCTCTGATCCGAATCTAGTGGTGTATACGCTGCCATCGGAGCATTCTTGACCTTTTCCATGATTCAATTTCGTGACGGACCATTTATCAGGCCCCATCCTGCGTTCTGGAGAATTGTCCTGGGCATCAATCTGCTGTATGAGCTTGGTCTAGTTTTCCTCCTGTTTCAGGACCTGGGTACCGCACGCGTAATGATGACTTATATTGACCCAAAATTGGGTGTACCATTACCAGAGAAGAGCTATGCGGAATACTGTGCATTCACAACAGGAAACATCTGGGTTTGTTCGGTCGTCCGGACGTGTGACTCCGCTAATTTGTTCTGCCATGTAGAATGCTCTCGACATATTCTGCCTAGCTCATACGTTAGGATGGTTTGGGAAAGCCATGATACTACGCGATTATTGGTTCTGTTGGGTAGGTTTATCATTGATTTTGACTTGACGGTTTACCTGATCCCGTCATATATTAGATTCTAAGTATTGCCTTCGAATTAGCTGAATACAGCTTACAACATCAATTGGCTAATTTTGCAGAAGTAAGGCTTCCACGAGCTGACCCGTGTTCATTTGTTCTGATGTCTCACCCTAGTGTTGGTGGGACCATGTAAGTAGGCCATAAATCACGGCATCAAGACCGCACCTGAGTATTATGTTAAACTTAGTGGATCTTGGATGTCCTTGTATGCAATTGGATCGGGACCTACCTAGGCAAGTCCACCCTTTTACCCCTAGTGGAACTACACTCATCTGCCATTTTCCACAGGCATGAAAGTGTGTCAATACTTTGAAGTCAAGGTTAGTCTGCCTTGTTCGCTTCCTCACAAGGTTTAACATTTTCCTTGACCTTGAAGCCGTATGAATGGCGTGGATTACGACAAACCCGCGGCCTTCGTTCAAAGGCCAAACGTGTTCTCAGCCAATTCTCTCCTCACGACTTTACGGCATTTAAATGGGGAACTGCCTCTTCATTTACCAATTATGTCGTCGTCGTACTTCTCCTGGCTGTATTCTTAGCCGCTGAGCTCAATCCCTTCTATCTCAAAGTAGGCCGTTTCAATGTCGATTGTCATCCATCTAACTCCTGGGTGTGACCACATGTACAGGCCCTTTTATGGATGGAACCCGATCACCCCATTGTTATCTTACGTCTTGCAGGCGTTTTCCTATGTGCGTTGCCGGCAGCCCGAGAACTCTATCAGTACATACATGATCCAAGGTCATCCCTCTTTTGACCTCTGTAAAAGTCAGGTAGCTGAGTTTTTGATCAGGAAGGCAGTGAGAATGGGACAACATGTGTGGTTGCTTCTTGCAACAACACTGACTGAGCTTGTTGTCATAAAAAAATGGAGTCAAGGTCAGTTCACCGAACCTTTTCCTAAAGCTGTGAAGTGGGGTTGGACAATTGGTGCCACTCTGCTCATAATTTACCCTATCATACAGGTGAGTCAGTTTTCCATTGTATGTCCATGACTGTACCGTTGACCCTTCTTAGTTTGGTATCCCTAATGCGCGTAGATATATTCGTCAAAAGTCGAAAGCAAAAGCTTCATAATAGGCTAATACTCGGCTTACTATGTAATCAATTATTACGCCATTTTGAACAAGAGGATTGTCCTACTACCTTTTTTGTCAACCCAGTTTTTGGTGTCCGCCCACCTAAGGAAGTGGTCATTCTGATGGCTGGTGGGGTGCTAATCTAGTGATTTACTCACCATTCTACTGAGTAGTCATCTGCTGTAATCTGCCATATTATCTGCTATATTATAAATTTGTCATAACTATCTGCTGAACACGACAGCAATGCACCATGCCACATGCTCTCATCTACATAATACTATAGACATGTTTCGCTAGCGGCTAAACGTGGCTGCTCTGGCACCTTTCTATACATTTACATCTAAGTAAATGTATATACATATTCCAACAGTAGAACACACATTTACTACTAGTGAAAGGATGAAGAGACGCGTCAATTTTTCTGGGATCCCGGCCCTTGCCTCTCATTAGATCTAACCTTCAACCCAGGAAATAGCAGGAAATTGACTCTTGAGTTAGGATCGATACTCATTGTGGTGGCCGTTATAAGGACTGGACTTGATGGTATGGGCCGTTGCAAGCATGGCATGACCGAGATCCATAAATAGTAAACCGGTCTATACAAATGTAAATTGATCAATAAATGTAGAAGTTGTCTGAACATTGTTTCAACACAATGATACTAAGTTTGTATGTGTCAGAACAATAGTGTTATGCCTTGTTGGTGTGATTGGCTTAGTATAAAATATTGTGTGGTAAGTAAAATAAGGATGTGTAAATTAATAAACAGCAAAAGAGGGGAATCAG
>JABAJX010000167.1:0-16935 GCA_018221735.1 Termitomyces sp. K1Aa
TGCTCTGCTATTCTTGCGGGTTCTCTGTCTGATTTCCCAACAGTTTGGGAACCTTTTCCAATTGCCAACCTTAAATGTGTGATGTATGGCTTTCCATAGGTATGCTTGTGACTCTTTTGTTATTGTCTTCTTCTTTAATGAGCACCACTTGCGTCTGTTGGGGCTTTGTCTGTGGCCTCTTTGACCACCCACCTAATCATGTCTAAGTTAGTGTTTGTGCCTTTTCTTTCCTGTTTTTGCTTCCTTTCTATTATGCCTTTATAGAGGAGGGCTTGGCTCACTTTGCTCAGTTTGGCTCTGGTGTGGATGTATCCTATCTTTGGTTGAATGTTTTCTTTCCTCATTTTGTTCCCTTCTTCTGTGCCTGCTTTTGCCAGCTTGTTGGCTTCTTTGTTTCCTTTGATATTACTGTGTCCTCTTACTTTTAAGAAGGTTGTGTTGCATCTTTGTTCTCTTAGGTGCAATACCGTTGCTCTCAGGAGTTCCTTGTTTTCTGTCCCAATCCAGCCATTATCCTCCCATTCTTTCAGGTGTTTTGTAAGTCCTTCTATTGTGATTTTTGAGTTGCTCCTTATTTCCAAGATCTTGTCTGTAGGGGTGGTTTGTATTGCCCTCAGTATTGCAGCTATTTCTCCCGTGTTGTTGGAGTGTTTTATGTCTTTTGGTAGGGCTACCAAGGAGTTTCTTGGGTTGTTTCTCCTGTACCAGACTCCTGCTCCAGCTTTTGCATCCTTGCAGCCGTTATTTAGGCAGAACCTGTGTGTGTAAGCCACTACCTTTTGTAGGGGGCCTATTCTTCTTGGTTCTCTGTGTCCGGTGTTTGGAGGGGCAGTTCTTTTGGGTTTGTGAAGACATGGAAGCCTTCTCCAAGTGACCTTCTTGTGGTTATGTCTTTTATGAAGGGGATTCCTTTCCCCTTGTTATCATCCTGGTTTGCATCCTGGTTTGCATCTTGGTTTTGAGTTATTTGTATGTCTTCTGTTCCCTCCAAAGCTTCCTTGTTTTCTCCTGGTGTTTTCCACTTGCTGTTTAATCGTCCTACCAGTTTCTTAGCCACACTTCCACACTTGTTCAGGTTTGTGCATCCCCTTATCCTTAAATCTTTGCACTTATTGCACTTGCAGTTTTCACAGGGCTTGTGGTCAGCATTTGTCTCAGTGTTTGTTGCCTCAATCAGGTCTATCATGTCTCCTACTGTGTGAATTTTGTGGTTTTTTTTTGTTGGCATTTTGCCCATTTGCTATTAAAACCAGAGTATTTCATTCCTACCATCCCAATGTGGTACCATATGGACATTTTGTGTCTTAGACCAGGCTCCAGGTTAAGTGGTGCAAAGGTTACTTTGTCTTTTTTGCAGTTTTAATCATTTGTCTTAATGCTGGGGGAAGGCCTTGTTCCCGGTCTCTTGTATTTGCCTCTAGGGTCTGAAGAAAAGTATTGTGGTAAGTCTATCTCCCATCTCTTTCTGATATTTTCTTTTGTTATCTCGTCTGCAAAGTTGGCCCATGTTGGTCTGTCCTCCCCTCTTGTTAGATATCTCTTTGTTTTCATCAGTTTTATTACTTTGTTTCTTGTTCTGATATCAAGTAGTTTTTTACCTCCTTCCTCTATTGGTCTGTACAGTGTTTCCAAGCCTATGGTGGGTCTTTCTATACCTCCGCATATGAAGGTCCTGATTGTTGGGGGCATAACCTGTACACACGCTCTATACTGGGTTCTTACCCCCACAACCATTCCTGTTATCAGGTGCCTGCTGTCTATAGTTGGGTGTCCTTTGTCCCATCTCCCTAGGTCTTTATCAATGAGTTCCAACCTGGGTACCCATATGCTTGGGTTGTCTATTTTGTTTCCTACAAATGCACCTAAAAGGCATGTGGCTTCACCTTCCTTCACTATCTTAATCTCATTTGGGATGGGGTCTGCATTGGGTCCTGTCCTCTGTTGTGTTATCAGGTTCTGTCAGAATTTTTCCAACCCTACTGGGACTATGGTTGTCTTGGGTACATTGAATTTTGCTCCTGAGGCCTTGCACCATTGTTTTAGGACCTTCTGTAAGGTTCTGAAGTTATCGTTCTCCGCTAGGTACATGGTTGTGTCATCCACAAAAAGTTTTGCAATCAGTCTTTCCATCTCCCCTTCTAGTTGTATGCTTTTTAACTTTGAGTTTCTTAGCATTTGTGTTAGAGATTCAATCACTAGGTTGAAGAGGAGGCATAACAGGGGGTCTCCTTGCCTCACTCCTCTAAAGACCAGGTAGGGTGGGCTTTTTTTGCTGTTTACTATTACTACGGTTATGGCATTGGTATAGGTGTCTTATCGTGTTTATGAAGGGTTCAGGAAAGCCAAATTTCCTCAACGTTTCCCACAAAAAAGTGTGTAGGATTTTGTCATATGCTTTTTCCTGGTCAAAGCATACAATCATCCCATTTGTATCTTTTAGTTCACCCCACTCCAGTACTTGGTGTGCAAGCTCTGTTTGGTCTTCTATTCTTCTGCCCTTCATGAAGCCAGCTTGGTCATGGTGAATGAGGTATGGGGCTACCTTGGTTAGGTGCATGGTGAGTGCTTTGGTGTATATTTTATAGTCTGTGTTCAGAACTGTTATTGGTCTGTAGTTGCCCACATCCGTTATATCCCCTTTTTGTATTTGGGGCAGAGCCATCCTTCTGCAAAGTTTGTTCCTGGTGCAATCCCTTCTGCTATTTTCACGTTTTCATTGCTTTCTTCTGGGGGTTCTGCTCCTGCTGTTTCAGTGTTCTTGTCTTTCTTTTTCTTCTTCCCTAGCAGCATACTCCATACTTCATGTATTATGCCGTCTAGGCCAGCTGCTTTCCTGTTTGGGAGGTTTTGGATTGCATCTCAGGGGCATCCTCCCTCTGTAGGGCTTTGTGGTGTTTGCTTGCTACATGGGTCATTTTTCCTGAACGTCTTACTAGGGGTTGGCTTTCTCTGTCCTTGTCTTTCAGCACCACAATGAAGTTCCTGGGTTTTGATTCTTTATTGGCATTTATCCATGGTTTTCTCAGTTGCTCTCCTTCAATGAAGAACTTTGCTGCTCTATTGTCTTGGGCTCTCCCAAATTTTATAATCTTCAAGTTCCTTATCTGCTTGTCTAGGATTGCCACTTTGTACCCCTTTTTCTCCTTGTCCCATGCTTCCTTTAGTGCTGACTCTTTGTCTCTTTCTAGGCTTTTTATCTCTTTGTCAATCTTTGAAGTTAGTAGTTCAGCGTGTTGGCGTACTTCGGAGATTACTCTCTTTTTGAAGTTGTGGTGTATGGTTTGAGAGTTTTTTTCATCTGTTCTGTTTCTAGCTGCCTTTGCTATGTCCTCAGAGTATATTTTTGCTATTTTTTGGAGTTTTTTTCTCATTTTCTCTTGCTCCAATATGTATATGGGCATGGGAGCCATGGATTTAGTATACTTGTCAATACCATTGAGTAGTCCATGTTTATCCTCATCCATTCTACCTTCCAATTGTTGCTGAATTCTAGTAGGTTCTCCTGGATGTATATTCAGTCTATCCTGGGCTGTGTTGTGTTGTTCTCCACTCTGAAGGAGAATTTGATGGCATTTGGGTTTTCTCTCCTCCATCCATCTGCTAGGTTCAGATGTTTTTTCAGACTTTCTAGGGCATTTATCAAGGGTGGGGCATCACTATGGGATGGGAGCCTGTTGGCAGAGTCCTCTACTATGTTGAAATTGCCAATTATGCATGCGGGCTTGTTCCATTTTTCTATCTTCCAGGTGCTTTCTAGGAGTTCCCAGAACTCCTTATTTTGTTTTGGTCAGTTTGGAGCATATATTGCTAGGCATGACGTGGTGAACTCGGGGCTCCATGGTATGTTGATTAGAAGGGCTCTCCCTTTTATCACAATATCCAAGCTCACTTCTCTCCACTTTGTAGTATTCTTGTTCAATACTATTGCTACTCCCATCTTGTTCAGGGTTGTTTCATCTAGTGTGGATATGATGAAGATTTGTTTTCCATAGATGGTGTTTAGCCTTTCTCTGTTCTTCTCTGTGAGGTGGGTTTCTTGCACTACCAGTATAGTATGTCTATTTGGTCTCTAATCATCAGTTGGCATATCTCATTCCATTTTGTGTCTGTTGCCACGGATCCACCACCTTTCATATTTAGGGATGCTATTCTCATGGCCCCTCTTCCTGTTTTTTCCTGGTGATCCATTTGTTTGGCATGGTGTTGTCTGTTGTGTGTTTTGCCCATTTTGTGGGACACTGTGTCCATTTACTTGGGTGCTTTTCCTATTCTCCAGGTCATTCTGCTGATGCCTCACTGTGAGGTTCCCCTGCTGTAGGGGGCAGCTGCTGTTTAGGTGATCTGCTGCAGCTGCTGTAGCTGCTGCCCGTTGTGGGCTTCTGTCTCCAAAACTGTCCTGGGGTTCATCGGGAACAAGATTATTGGCCTGGTCTTGGTTTCCTTGTCCCAATCTGGGACTGTAATCTTGGCTGTTGAATCTGTAGAACATGTTAGTGTATTTCTTTATTTGCTTACCTGTTATTTATTTGCTTACCTGTTATGTTGTTAATTAGTTGGGGGGGGGGGGTGTTGGAGAGTTCTTTTGTGTTTTGTTTTTTCAGGAAAAAATCTGGGCTTATTTAGGTTACTCTCTCCAACTTATTTGTGTTTAGATGACAGGCTCTCATCTTTTTCCACAGCAGCTTGTAGTCTTCCTTTGGGTATCCAGGGTCACAAGTGAAGTATATGTTCCAGCACTTCACAAAGCTGTCTTGCTGCTTAATATCTATAAATGATGCTCAGATTGGGTTTAGGATCTGGTCCAGAGCTGCTTCAATGGGCAGGTTTGAGTGCTGTTCTACAATGGTACAGACTTCTGCAGATGCTTGGAAGGCACGGCGGGCTAGTGCTTTGACTATTGTGGCGGCCTTCTCAGTGTTGTTGTAGCGGAGGCCTTTGATTGTAAGGATGTACTTGTACCGGCGGATGTTACATGTTAGGAAGAAAACAGTGGCTTTGGTTGATGCAACTACTCTGATGTCAAGGAGTCGGTTGACCTGGGATTGTTCTAATCTGGAAACCAGTAGGTGGTGTGGGGGTGGGAATTAATTACTCTTTTCTCCTGGGAGGTCCTGTTTGGGGAAGATCACTAATAGGGTCTTGTCATCCTTGACCTGGACTAGGTTCTTTATAAACTTTTTGATTGTGTCCTCGGTTTTGGTTTTCTTGGCTTCTGCAGGTTCATATTTGGCCCTGTATAGCTGCACCTACAGAAGCAGGTCTTCCAGTTCCTCCTACTCTCCCATGGTCTTAGGTGGGACATTGAAGAAGGGGGCTGCTGCTAGATGCACTGATGGCCAGCCTTCCTCCAGCTTTGCAGTCCTTCTAAAACCTTTCCCATTTGTTGTGATGTCATTTTCCATTGTCTCAAACCAGTGCTTGGGTGCATTGTCTTCTAGCTCTTCCTGTGCTGGATTAGCTCTGTTTGTAGGCTCACCTTGCTTTGGTCACCTGGGTCTCTCATGCTGGTCTTGTTGGCACTTGTTCCTTTCCACTCAAAGGTGTGGAGGAGGGTCCCTATGGCGGGCTATGGGGGCGGCGGCATGGCATGGGGTTCCCCCTTTGCCTTGTTGGGGTGTGGGCGGGGCAGACATTCTGTTTTCCCCAGGCAGTTCCTTCCTCAGTTCAGCTTTAGGTGTGGGTTTGGAGAGAAGGTTGTCATCCACATCCATCGCATTTGTGGAGCTCTCTTTCTCATTAGTGTAGTCCAGGTTTGACAGGGCCAGGGGCTAGGGGATGGACTCATGTTTGGGGACTTTAGGAGAGGTCAGAGTTTTCTTACTTCAAATCTTGGTCACTTATGGCTTGTTCCCCTCTGCTCAAGGCTGATTCAATATTGCTTGGCTGGCTACTCCCCTGTGCTGATGCTCAGCATTTGGGTTTCTTCTCCTTCAGGGGGGAGTCTGAGTGCAGGTGTTTGTTTGAGTCCTGTAGCTTTTTTGCGCCTCTTTTAATCTTCTTCCTGTTTTTCCTCGGGGTTACAGTTTGCCATCCCTTGTTGTTGACTTTTTCTTTGTTGTGTAGTCCTACTTGCTTTTGTCTATGGTCTGTATATCCTGGACTTGACCAGGAGACATGAGGGCACTCCTCTCAATTTTGAGCTGTTCCTGAGTGAAGATCATGGGCATTGAGGGTAGGTCAGGTTCAGGAAAGGATGTCTCGCCTTCATGGCTGTCTAGGGTTCCTGCTTGGAATGCCAGTGACGCCATTGGTGAGGTTAGAGGGGATTCCTGTGAGGATGTGGAGAGAGGGCGGGCGGTCCTTGTTGGGGAGTGCATCACGGCATCTGCATATGTTTGGGGGCTTTTTGGAGGGTTTACTATGTTTGCTGTGTCCATCTTTGTGTGGCTTGGCTGTGTGAGTTAGACTAGGGAAGGCTTGTCTGTGTTTCCAGATTGTTTATTGTGCTTTTTTCCTTTTTGCGCTTCCAGCTTTTGGGATTTTATTGCCAGAGGGTTTGTTCGTGCTCTTGGTGTTCTCCAGATCGGTTCAGTCTCTTAATGTATACTTTATTTCTTATGCCCTGTATGCGTTGAATTCTGTATATGTGGAGTGACATTATGTGCTCATCCTGAGGTATGTACTTCCAGGGTGTGGAGGCATGTGAAGGTGTGGGTACTACATGTCATTATATTTCTCTTATCGGCTCCGGTTATATGTAAGCCGGTTTCAGGATTTTGTCCTCTGTGGACTTATGGCACTCATTATGAGATTTGACACCAGTGGGGGGAATGTTGTACTACAGTATCCTTGTGGGCTACTGCTGTAGTAGCGACCTGCTGTGGGTGACGTTCATTTTGCCAGTAGGGAGACTGGTCCGGCAGAGGTGGCGTTTTGCACATGCCCATGTTCTAACCTAGGTGGTTCAGGTACAGGGAGCCCCTACAATACAAATTATTACCACCACCCTGCATCCAAACCGTTTGAAGGAAATAGGAGATGATGATGTGAAGACTTTGGTCGACTATTGGAATTGTGTAGACTACCTCAACCGAGCACCAGCGTAGATATCGACACTATGAGGCGGCCATTGTGAGGCTATTCCCTGTGATATAATTCATCCTATGAAAAAAACCTTGCCGCGCCTTTGAAGCAACGATACCAGATGAATATAGGACCTTTGGTAAGAAGTGTACTGTCATACCGTCATTCCATGTATCTTCCGTATCTGACAAAATGATGTATGCTGAGATGGTTAAGTAACGAGTTGGCAGAGATCGGGATAATGCAGCAGGAACACCGCAAAGCATGGGAATGTCAAATTCCTACGCACGTATAGCAAGTATTCAACGAGTAATTCATGCAATCGAATGGCGCTGACGCGTAGTCTCGAGGGAGCGAATCACTGCAGGACTCCCCAGAACCTTCATCCAAGCAGATCGTCTAGAAATTCTTCCATTTCCTCCTTTGGCTTTTTTGGTGGCGGTAGAGATCCGTCTGGAAGTGGTAGAGCAGGTGCCACTGTGTAGGTTCCTGCAGCTACGGTCCGATGGTTAGAGGAGAATGCGGATTTTACTGAATAGTCCAGAGAATGGGTAAACCGACCTGCTTTCTGCTCACGTCCTATGATAGGCTTTGCTCGCAATCGCTCTGATTTGGCTCGAAAACGGGTCTTGAGGTCTTCAGGGAGGTACGATTACTAGTAGACCAGAATATAAGAAAAATCGTACCCCAAGCTGCTTCAGCGGAAGCCTTCTCGCGACTCATGTTCTCTAGTTCCTCATCCCACTCAATCTTTTCGACCTTCCCTTTCTTTGTTGGTGCAGCAACGCGGGAGCTTGAACCAATGTGTGCAAGCGAAGTATCGACGTCCTCCGTGAGATCGACAGCAGCAATCGATGGGCCAGTATCGGTAATCTTCTGCTTTTCAAGAAAGGCAGACAGATCCACCTCAGGTTCGACAAGGGGTTCGCCTGTTAAGAATGAGAAAGACGCCTATGACCCAGAATCACGTTGATGAACGGACCATCCGACCCCAATTCTGGTTCTGGTTCAACGTATCGATCAGCATTCGTCCCTAGCTGACGTCTGGCGTATTTAGCCGCTCTTTCTGCGGCCTCTTCATCGTCCAATTCTTCCTGCTGTTCCTCTTCTAAGACAAGTCGAGTGACAAATTCTGCGCCTCGACCACGACCTCTACCTCTACCTCTTGCTCGAAGATATTTCCCCAACCCACCACGATTGTTTTTCCCTCTTCCTCTGCCGTGCACTGTAGTAGAGCTTTCTGATGATGGGGAGTCTGACATATTGGGAAAATCTAGGACTCAATGACAAGTACTGTAGCAAGGGTCTGACGATTGTGACTAAAGATCATTGAGATCAAACATGAATCTTCGGCAATGACCGTGAATTTGATTTGATTTTGAAGGATTTTGAAATCCAATTGAAATCGAGAAAATATCTGGAAAATATTTAACTTTCAGTCAATGATACAGGCTAGCATGAAAGCACTTCCAACTAGTGCTATGACAAATGAATATTTGAATGGCGAGACGACGAACGTTGTTGAAGCTGGAGGTTGTCGTCCAAGCATCATTTCGATTATGTAAGCACGTGACAAGAATTTTCCAATCGAACTTTTGTTATGAGCTTGCGAGCAACTTGCGAGTATCAAGGTTCGATATTCAGTATTGAGTGGCAATAGCACTTATTTGAACCTTGTTACTATATTTAAAACATGGTAAGTGGTGTCACACTCCCACAAGGTTTGACTTAAACTCTGGTTCTGCATAGGCTTCAGGCGACTTGTGTCTTATTAATAACTCCTCAACTTCATGTGATCCTTCTGAGTGCAATGACACCCTTGATTTTGTGCTACGAACGCCTTCCGTTCCAGACGAGAGCCCAGAATTCTTCCAGTTGTCCTACCGAAGAATGCTTTGGTGGGATTCAAACCGAATCAAATCGTGGTTGCTGGAAAATGGATATACTTTGTATCACCGGTATCCCTCTGAAGGAGATTGCTATAAAGATGGAATGGTTCCTGGCACTGATTCCGAGCCCGACCAGAACATGTTTCCCTTTGCAATCAATGACGCTGTAGGTCCAGATGATGATGACGAAGAGGCTACGCCAACTCTCTATGGAGACACAGGTCTTAGGGTGCGTAAGAACCTTTCGAGAGAATCGCGCTCATACTTTCTTCAGGGTACAATCGCTTATGCCCAGAATCGCCAAGGACAGCACGTAGCTTTCAAGGCAATCTTAGATGGGAGCGAAGAGTTTCGCATTCTCAAATTTCTTCATAGTCAAGGAGTGCCTCGTTCAATGGACTCGGATGATTTTCATCATGTTATACCTATTCTGGACGTTCTTCCTTGCGAGGGCCACTGGTTGGCTGTTATGCCTAGGTATATTTCAAACACTATATTCAGCCAATCTCTTCAATAACTCGGGAACCAGGTGGGGCCATCATCCACTCCAGCCGGATTGTATGAGTATGAGGGAAGTATTTCACGTTATACATTGTCTTTTGAAGGTACCGTACCGCCTCTGTCCTGGTCAGAGTAACTCTCACCTCTTCATCAGGGATTGACCTACCTCCACAAGCATCACATTGCTCACGGAGTATGTTTTTCAATATCATAAACTTGATATTCCGCCTGAAGATGTCGTCGTTGTAGGACATCAAGACCAGCAATATGCTTGTTAACTACTTTGACATGGACAGCTCTGACTTTTGGAACCATTACCGTCGATCTCTACGTTCTCAGGGCAAATTGACGTACGCCTTCTTTGACTTTGATGGTTCCACCATGTTTCCACCTTCGATGTCACTCGATGAATGTCGTCTTCCAAGCCATGTTTCCTTCAATACCTGGTCTTACCAAGCCCCAGCGGATACGCGGCAAGGAGAGTTTGACTTTAATCCTTTTGCCTTTGACGTCGGAATGCTAGGTATTACCTTCTGCGAAGAGTTTCAGGTAAGCGAAATTGTGGATCTTCAATCGTCTGCTATTTACACCGATTTTCCCATTTCTTATCTTGTAGCATATGACACGCGCTGTCCCGATGCTAGCGCCCCTTTTGGACCGGATGACCACTCGCGACATTGCACGCCGATTCAAAGCTTCAGAAGCCCTACAATTCTTCGAGGAACAGGTCATACCCTTGACTCCGAAGCGTGTGCTGTCTTGTCAACCACCTGCTGAAATCACTATAGATAAACCATATGACGAGTACGATCGCTGGAAGTCACTTGACCGAGACTTTGTGGAAAAATGGGCAGCTTACCGTGAGCCTCCTGTTCCGCGCCACATTTGGTTTCTTCGGTACGTCTGTGAATACCCTTGGGTCTTCCGTTTAGTTAGTTGCATACGCCGTGTTGCTCGCTTTTTTTCTATCTAATGGTCCAGGCTTTGAGCTTCGATGTCTATTGATTGTTCTGTGTACCACCACAATAGACACAAATGCTCATGCCTTCTCTTATCCACCGCCAACGCCGTTTTGTCTAATGCATGAGATCGTGGATGTATATCAGTCCATCGATTGTCACACTGCAAAGCTAGCTCTAACTTCAGTGCACGGGCACCGTCGTCATCTCATTTGGTTTCGCTAACGATAGCGTGCAGGTATGAAAAACAACGCTGTTTCCCCGCACTAGGGATTTTGTGCAAGAATAATATTAATGAAACAGTTGTAGCCTGTCTATATAGAGACAGGCGGCATTCCAACTGTCGTAAGTATCAATTTAAGACTCAATGACAAGAGACAGAGGCGTCATCAACGGGAATTGCTCGGACCCGTCCTCTCTCTGGCAAAAGGTCGATAAATTTGTCCGAAATCATATCTTGTCTGATTTATTCATCCGTCTTGTTCCCCGGTCCTTGGTGGTCGACCGATACATGGCAGCATCATGATCACAGTCGAGTTATGATGGGCCCTACTCAGAGGAATACCAAATCGGGTTTTGAACGGTCACCGTACCCTGAGGTCGCCGTCATCTTTCTCTATCTCGTGACCTATTATTTCGCTCCATCCTTACCGGCCATTACTCCGCTGCTTCTTTAATTTCACTGACTTCGAACATGCATTGACTTCTAACCATGCATATTTATCCGCGTAGAAAAAAAATGATGTGGCTACTTTTCCATTCGCCCCACGAGCTCACACTAGCCTCAAAGACGGTAATTCCTGTGCCCAATGCTCCCTTCTTCAATCGAACCGCGTTTCTCTGCTGAAATACTCTCCGCTATCGTCGACCACGTCGAAAGAAAGGATCTCTCAGCATGCAGTCTCGTCTCATCGTGGCTTCGCCCAATCTGTCAAAGGAAACTTTTCCAAACTGTCCAAATCGTTATCGATCAAAATAACAACGGCGGACAGAAATCTAGGAGACTTCGGGACATCATCGTGAAGAACCCCTTGATAGGCTCATACGTTATCGGGCTCCTCGTTTTCATATTCGTGTTCCGTGATGACGAAGATCTAGCTGCTCTGAAAATGCTTTCCAAGCTGAGGATAGTGACTATCCTCCTTGCGGATGCGCTTCCGGGTGATTCCCTCGCCTTATCGTACATCGTTAGTGTTCTCCGTCTTCCTACCCTCGAAACGGTGTACATACAGTCTCTTTACCACCCTATTCACGCGGTATTGGTGTCTTACTGCGTGGGGGTAAGCAATCTGTCGTTGAGGGTTAAACAAGTGATCCAGGGACCCGTTCTTGACATGGCGACTAACACCGGATTCGAGTTTCCTGACGTTGATCGACACAGGCCACTTTACACGTTATCTATCGAAGATGGGGATCATATACCGATATTACTTGATACCCTTTTTCGTCCGTCCTCGCCTGTCTCGCTTTCGAGCCTCAGAGCGTTTAAGTCGTCCGCAGAGACGGCTTCCTCGGTGTTGGAAAATGAACGTTTTTTCCATCTTGTTGGAGACTCGCTCTCGATTTTGTCATTGAGGATTCAAGGTGCTTGTCTCACTTGATTGTCTTGTTACAGAATATACATACTGAGAGTGGGAGGTGAAGGTAGCTTGTTTCGCACCCCCGTCGTGAACCTTACAGGTCTTCCAAATCTGTCGAAACTCCATTTCTTTGTTGCGGATAGGGATATATTCGAAGACGTTCCAGACTACATCGATTCTAATGTCGTCTACATCTGCAATACCATCGAAAACCTCGCTGTGGATAATAGAGTGGAAATGGTCGCCCTTACGTTCGATCCTTCTCAGTTATTCGACAACGTTGCGAGGTTCATGCCGCGATTTGACTTTGATATCGGTTCCTACCCAACGTCTGGATGGCAGCGCTTGGATAGTGTTTTGGCTGGAGAGAAGTTCACGCGCTTGAGCCGTTTCCAGGTTGCGATGAAAAATACGACACAGTTTACGACGGAAAATTGTTATGGGTCCAGTCAAGACAATTTTGTGGCGTCTGTCGAGGCTCAGATGGCAGCTATGAAGAAGAGAGGCGCGCTTTCTATTATAGGTGGGCAGGCCTCGGTGGAAAAAATGTTCGGGTAGTATTGTTTTGCGGCCGGTGTCGCCTGTGAGCTTGAGCCAGCCCACTAGCGAAGTTTTTTTGGTCAAGTGTGATACCATATTTGTTTTGATCTGGCTCAAGTGCGACACCCGCGCCACAGTAGTACAACACTTTCTTGGGTTCTGAATCTTCAATGGGATAACAATGTACATGATCCAATTGCTTCAGGTCGGTTGAGGATATCGGCATCCCCTTGCTGGGAGTCGCTGGGGCCTCTGAGTTGATGTCAAAGGGTTGAAGATTGTATGATGCTTATGGTTGACGTCGTGTGTATATCCTTGATTGATGGTTAGATCCAGCAATGGTAGACTCGGATAAGGTATGGATGAGGTAAAAAGTCAAACCCTGATCATCGTTATGTAACTACATGACCCGAGTCTTCAGCAGTGAACGTCATCACATTAAAAGTCATTAATAAACCAACCCGAAGGAAGTCGTTTCCCCAGACCATGTGCTTGCTGTCATGTCTAGCCACGTTCGAGAATTTGCTTCCGTGATCATGCTTAGGCTGCTTGCTATCCGCCCGGTCTTGATTCTGCGACCGATTAATCAGTGAATAGATGTGTTCAGATTCAGAAACATCGACTGGCAACCAACTACATGATAATATCGAACTCACCGGATCGCTCTGATGTCTCATTGGCCCGGCATTGGAGAAGGCGATATTTTGCTCCTTCTGTCTAAAAGCGCCTAACTGATTGTAGCGTCATCTGTCAGTAGAGTGTTGTAAGTTTTGTAGTGCTGTTCAAGGCTGCGTTGGTGTGTTAAACAGTCATCAGTATAAGTATCCTCTTCAATTATCAGTGATGACGCCAATTAAATCAAATTTCTGCTCATGTGAAGGGTTCATTGTCACCGCGTTCCTATGTCATATTGGCCGTGAATAGAAAGGGTAGAACAGTGGATCCGCGACAAAACGAGCTACGACCAGCAGAGCTGAGAACAACAATAGAGCGGTCTCCTTGGCGAAAGCCGATAGATCCGATCAGCTTACACAAAAGCTCTTGTTTGGTGCCACCATCAGTGACTGACCGAGTTTCAGCGCAACGACCCTCTGCTCGCCGTCACTGCCGACGACGACGACGAAGCCCCGCCGCAGACCGCGCGAACGACCGACGACGACGATCCATATACCCTTGGCCACGGGTACAACAGCGCAGGCAACCTGGACCGCTCAAGCATCTATCCCAGGACACTGCCCTCATCATGTCTTTCCACAACGTCCCTGCCGCGTCGTTGACGCCGAGTCGCCCAGCGCCCGCTGCACCGCTGCGTAAAGGGACCGATATGTCTCAGAGTTCCTTGTTTAACGCTAACGCGGCCCTTGCAAATTCGGGCTATGGCCCTTCCTTTTCCTTTTCCCCGTCATCACCATCCGCATCAGCATACAACTCCTCCTACTCAGGAATCGGCGGCAGTCCTGCTCCAAACCGTAGCCAAGAGGCTCTTCCTAATTCCCAGATTGTCAGGTGTGGGCCTGTCAGTGTCAAGGAGGATGGAACATTCGCGAGCTGGATCTGGAAGCTCAAATGGCTGATTCTCAAAGATCAGACACTCACTATCCATAAATCAGAGGTACGTAGCTCATTGGCGCGATTGGATACTGACTGATTCGCTGCTCCAGCATTCGCCGCAACAAACCGTTATTTTCCTACGTGACATCTCGAATATCGAGCGGACCGATCTCAAGCCTTACTGTTTACTCCTCGAAACTAAGGATAGGCGTTACTACCTCTCGCTTAAAAACGATGAAGAACTGTACGGCTGGCAAGATGATGTCTACTCGCGCAGTCCCCTCATGGGAGTCAGCAATCCCACAAATTTTGTACATAAGGTTCATGTGGGCTTTGATCCTCAAACCGGTGCCTTCACAGTAAATTTTATTTTGCTATCTTCCTGAATTTTCACCTTATGACCCACCGCTATCTCCAGGGCATGCCTGAACAATGGAACAAACTTCTCAACAAGTCAGCACTCACGCGCGAGGACTATGCCCGAAATCCACAAGCTGTCCTGGAGGTCCTCGAATTCTACACTGACCACCAAAAGCGTGAAATAGAAGACCTTAGTGCGTTTGTCCTCTCTTACACTCTCAAAAAGGAAAAAGTCAAAAGCACCGCTAACCAGATGCGTTTGCTCTTCATAGGTGCCCCCGCCCGCTTTAACGCCGGTACAGGCCTCGGTGGGATCGCAAAAAGCAACAGTACGAGCTCCGCCAACGGACCCAGTACCGCATCCTCCTCCACCACGGGCTTGATCGGCGCACGGCCCATGAAACGCCAAGAAAGTGCCCCACCAGGACTCAATGCTGACAACGATCTCGCCTCCGCCGCTTCCCTCGTTGCTGAGCTCGTCAATAGTTCCGCCGCGACCACCGGCGCCGGTGGGCCCCGCTCACCCGCACCTATCCCCACCGCATCCCGTGCGGCACCTGCACGACCCCTCCTTGCTGCAGCACGACCCGCGCCCTCTCCACCGGCTGGTACCGTGGCAGAGGGCGGGGCAAGGAAACTGACGAATGGACCCTCCACGACGCAGCCGGTTGGATTACCGACGAGGAAGGAGTCGTTGGCCCCAGCGAATCACCAGCAGACACCTCAGACTCAGAGGCCGCAGTTACCTCAGACGCCGAAGGATCTGCAGAGGGAGAGAGAACGTGAGTTGGAGAGGGAGAGGGACCGGGAAAGAGAAAGAGAAAGGGAGAGGGAACGAGAGAAGGAAAGAGAACTGAGGCAACAACAACAGTCGGCACCAACCACCCCCGCCCGCAGCGAGCTCCCACGTCTGCCCATCGCAACACCAAAGGCGCCGGCCATGCCGACACCGGTGAAGCCGTTGCAGCCAGCGAAGAAAGTACAGATTCAAGCAGAGGAGAAGGAGAAGGGCAGCGTGGCGGCGGCAGCGGCAGCACTGGAGAAGCCGAAGGAGAAGAGGATTAGCACGATGACGGAGGTGCAGATTATGGAGAAGTTGAGGTCGGTCGTGTCTGATGAAGACCCGAAGCTTATTTATAGTAAGATTAAGAAGGTTGGGCAGGGGTGAGTACCGACTTCCCTCATCCTTATTGTTCTTGCGTTTTGTCTTCCCTTACGTCACATCTTAAGGGTTCACCATTTCGTTAATTGTGTTTTTGTTTTTGATCAGTGCTGACACGATGTCAAATTTACAGTGCCTCGGGACATGTGTATGTCGCCAAGACCCTGGCGACGGGCAAGAAGGTTGCGATTAAGGAGATGGACCTCTCACATCAGCCACGGAAAGAGCTTATCGTGAATGAAATTCTCGTCATGAAGGAGTCGCAGCATCCCAACATTGTCAACTTCCTCGAGTCGTACCTCGTCAAGGCGAACGAGCTCTGGGTCGTCATGGAGTACATGGAGGGTGGTGCGCTGACTGATATCATCGAGAATAACACCCTCGAGGAAGATCAGCTCTCATCGATCTGCCTGGAGGTGCGTTGAACTTTTATTGATTGAAGAAGGTTATTGACGTGGCGTGTGCCGTAGACATGTAAAGGCTTGCAGCATCTGCACAGCCAGAGCATCATCCATCGCGATATCAAATCTGATAATGTCCTCCTCGATGCCCAAGGCCACGTCAAAATCAGTACGCCCCCTCCCCATTCTTCTCACACACAGCCCTCAGCTGAGATCTTTCACTAGCTGACTTTGGCTTCTGCGCCAAACTTACGGATCAGAAGTCCAAGCGTGCCACTATGGTTGGTACCCCTTACTGGATGGCGCCTGAAGTCGTCAAGCAGAAGGAGTATGGCGCTAAAGTCGATGTGTGGTCTCTTGGTATTATGGCCATCGAGATGATTGAGAACGAGCCGCCGTACCTCGATGAAGAGCCGCTCAAGGCTCTGTATCTGATTGCAACGAATGGGACACCGACGCTAAAGAAGCCGGAACTATTGAGTAGGGAGCTAAAGGGCTTCCTCGCTGTCTGTTTGTGCGTGGATGTGGCTTCACGGGCGACAGCACAGGAGTTGCTCGAGGTAAGTGACTTTTTTGTCTCGTCGTGTTAGGAGAAGCTTATGCGCATTTTACAGCACGAGTTTTTGAAAAAGGCGTGTGCGCTTTCGGGGCTTGCACCACTTCTCAGGTTCAAGACCCAGCAGCCACGGTGAACGTCTCGTCTCGACCGTCCTCCGGCTGCCTATATCCATCCCGCACACCACACCACACTCCTGATTGACGGACACTGTGTGCCGCATGCGTGTGTTCTGTCTGTAACTGCTATCGTTTTTCGATAAAAGCGGACTACTTTCGCCGTCCCGTTCGTTCCCTTCCCTTCCCCCCTGTATCAATCCCTTCCACATCCACATCCCCTTGACACTGTTCTCATTCTGACGCGGAAACCTCTTCATTTTAACTGTTATTCGCTTTCCTTCTCTCTTTTAGTCC